>VZRQ01008167.1:966367-978532 GCA_013397975.1 Machaerirhynchus nigripectus
CCTCCCTGCTGAGTTTATGAAACTACTCTTTGAGTAGTTCCCATAGTTCCCCAAGTATCTGTAGAAGAGCCCTTACATTACATGAGCTTATTTTGGAGCCAGTGATCGCTAATTATCCTGATTATTTTGTTGCCACTGCACAAGTCTTTCTAAATTGAAAAAAATATTTATTTACAGTGTCCGTGGGGAGCCCCTAGCACAACATCAATATCATGTTCTCTTGCTGATGTCATGAGTGAACAGCTGGCAAAAGAACTGCAGCTGGAAGAAGAAAAGGCTGCTTTTCCTGAAGTGGTTGCGTAAGTTTAAGTCCTGGATTAGTGATTTCCATAGCTGTGATGCCATCTTCTCTCTCACATGCAATTTCTTACAATGTGCTCAGTGCATAGCAATATAGTAAATGATTTGCCTGTTGCCGCCTAACTCTGCTTCTTCAGATCTTCATCAGTGAAGATGGCTTCCCCAGCTAAAAGTCTTCCTTAGATTCTCTTCTCTGTTGCTCTTCTTTCTTGATGTTTTCTTTGCGTTTTCTGGGGTTGTTAACACACTCTGTAAGCTATATTTAGAGAAATGTCAGAAATTTTTTTTTCTACCCTTTTAGGGACTCTTGTTAACAGTGTACAATGTTATTTTGAAAACTATCAGGTATATCACCTGTATCCTCCTACTACTTGAAAGCTCTAAACAAAGGCCAAGAACTTACTAGTTGTAAAATTGTACAGATTTTGAGTATCTTTCCTGTGAAGCAGAACAAAGCAACACTATTTGGGGTTTTTTAAACATAAAAATAAGTATACACATGCATACACCTGTATGCCTTCTTTCTTTTTTTCTGAAGGGCATCTTAAAAATAGAGCGTAATGCTTCTTGCAGAATGGTAAACAAGTAAAAATTTAAGTAAAATTTGCATCGTAAATGAGTGGCAAAGAGAAATGAAGTCATCATCTATTTAGTGTTGGCTTGGAGAGGAGGCAGACAGCTGAGATCCTTTCTGTGCAGGTCTGCATGAAGTCTGTTGTATAGAGTGGGGAAGTGGTATAAAGCAGTGTTTCTGCTTAGATTGCTGTGTTTAATTTTTTTTTAATTTCTGTTTTCATCTTATATAGTGCTGCTGAAGGACCATTTATTACAGGAGAAAATATCGACACTTCTAGTGACCTAATGCTAGCTCAGATGCTGCAGATGGAATTTGACAAGGAATATGATGCACAGCTTCGCCGTGAAGAGAAGAAGATCAATGGAGATAGCAAAGGTACCTTCATCAGAAGGAATATTTTTGCTTTGGAGCTATCCTTGGCCCTTAGCTTAAATTGACAGAGCTGTGAGGAAGTAGCAATTCCCTGACAATCACAGACATGTTAATTTTTTTTTTTCTGAAGTCTCCATATCCTTTGAAAATTATCGGAAGGTGCATCCCTATGACAGTGACAGCTCAGAGGATGAGGTTGATTGGCAGGATACCCGTCATGATCCATACAGAGCAGGTATGTGACAGCTTTAAACAATGCAATACCTTCAGTCAATAGACCTGAGAATATGACATAGTTAAATTAGGTCTTGTTTTAATGTAAGGAGACACACCAGCTGCATTTAAAATCAGGTCAGCTCAAAGGGAGGTATTACCAGGAGGTTGGGCAGGTAACATCAGGCTTCTGTCTGCCAGTATATTGGCTTCAGTGGCTGAATCTGGCAAAATAACCAGTGTATATGGGAAGTATTGTGGGATGTGCTTATCTGTCATCTACGTTTGGATGATATGGTTAGATATCATCTGCACGTGATATTGAATACTCCTGTCTTAGCATGCCAGAAATGTGTATGACACCCCAGAGAAGACAGAGAAGTAAGTTGTAACATAGCCAGAGAAGCTGTCATGCTTAGGATAAGAGAAGACTGTATTAAGATCATACAATTGAAGTAATTTATTCTGTTCCATAAATAAAATTATGTTACATTTGTGGACATTGTGGGACTTTTATGAGCATTGGCTATGCTTGTTTAGGTGTAAAGTTTGGTTTATTTTTCTCACTGCTGGCAGATAAACCTACTACTACACCAAAAAGGGGTTTCATAGGAAAAGGAAAAGATATTACTACGAAACATGATGAAGTGGTATGTGGAAGAAAAAACACTGCTCGCATGGAAAATGTAAGTGAAAACTTAAGGAAACTTATTTTGTGTGTAAAACTGGAATGCTGCAATTCAGCCAAAGAACTAATACCTGTCCACCACTGCTATGGGGCAGGGTACTGACTTTTATTTTCTCCTGTCGGATGAAAGCAACGCAGTCTTTGGTTTATTGGTTATTCACATTGGCAGTTTGAGTTTTGCGTGTTTTCTGTTTAATAATAGTTTGTTATTGAGCAATTCAAGAATTTGCACAGAACTGTTTTGGCAAAACAAAACTATCAGCAAGTTTGGCACACAGGCAAATAAAACATGAAAGTTATTTTTGAAAAGCATAGATATTGTGTAACCTTTCTTCTAATTAATTCTGTCTGATAGGCCAAGTAACTTACTTTCAGTCAATTGTTTGACTTACAGCTTTTCAGTCTGTATATCTGTAGTACATATCTTTCATTTTCTTTAAGGTAACTGGTGCAACTTCTCTAAATAAGGAAGTGCTGCAAGTGCTATTTTTGCAGGATGTTGGGTAATCTCATATCAATTTGGGCAGAACTTTGAGTTCTGAGTTTAAAACTGTGTTTTTTAACACAGTGACAACATTGCACAAAGTGGGTTTCACATAGGTCCAAATCTATCCTGGGTTTTTCAAAATCAGAATGAGAAACTTCTGTTTGTGCCAACTTTTGGTGTCTGCTAGTAACAATGCCTAAATTCCTATCATTTCTACTTGTAGTTTGCACCTGAATTCCAAGTTGGGGATGGAATTGGGATGGACTTAAAGCTGTCAAATCAAGTCTTCAATGCCTTAAAACAGCACGCATACTCTGAGGAACGTCGAAGTGCAAGGCTCCATGAGAAGAAAGAGCACTCCACTGCTGTATGTTTTTAATAAAGTCTCTCTATCTACTCCTTACCTTGTGTAATAGCTAAACACTGCTTTGGTAACTTCTTGGAACATTCCATTTTTAGTAAAACAGCTAAGCAATATTATGTTAACGTTGCTGAAGGAAATTATATCAGCCTGCTTCCCACAAAAAAAAAGTTCTTTATTTGAGCTGCATTACTGTGAGAGCCATGTCGAAGTAAGAGCAAGCAGCTACTGTTTTTTTCTCTTTGTCTTTCTAAACTTGTCTCTTAGTCAGCTACAGTGAATAAACTGCCTGGAAGTTATTTATAGAAACACTCAGAGGACTAATCCTCTGCAGTTGAACCATATGGTTCCAAATATCTGTCTTCATAACAAGTTTCAGGAAGATGAGGTGACCAACTGACCTAATAATTTAGGAATTTACTTGATAGACTGTATGGGTGTGTTTGGAGTAGGGCCTCTGGTAATTCCTGATGTGGACTTCTTCAAATTTGTGTGTTTTGCTTTGCTTTATTGTTACTTATATCAAAAGAATATAATACTTGGGATATTGTGATTCGTGATTTGTAAAGGCTCCTTGAAAACACTGTGGAAATTGCTGTTGAGCCTCAGTCTATATGTGCAATTAGTAAAATACTCTGTGCTGCACAGCTGATGGGGAAACTAAGAGTATTAAATCATTTAATCAGTCCTGGAGCAGATTGGCTTTGCTTCGTATGTTTATTTTGGTTGGGCTTTTTTTTTCCCCCCTCTTTCAGTTGAGAGAATTTTATTAATACATTCTTCTTTCGACTTAGTTGAATTCCTATGGTATATAAATATTCTAAACTCATGGTAAAGCAAAGAATTGCTTTATTGAATAGAGTATTCATGTCTTGCCTATTCATTCAATTCATCTCTTGTAGGAGAAAGCAGTGGATCCTAGAACACGTTTACTTCTGTACAAGATGGTCAATTCTGGGATGCTGGAGACCATCACAGGCTGCATCAGCACGGGAAAAGAATCTGTTGTTTTTCATGCCTATGGAGGAAAGTGAGTATGCTGTTTGTTACTGATGATAGCTTTAAGTACCAAAGATGATTTAAAAAGCAGAAAACACAGAAATATTTGAACATCTGCACCTTTTTTTATTCCCAGGATTTAAAGTTGTATGCATGTATATGCAGATACTAATAAAATCTGAAAAGATGTGCCTTAACAAATTGGGAGAGGTAACCTATTTGATAAGCAACTTATAATCAAAATGCCAAAACCCAAACATTCATATATAAGTTTAATCATTGAATTGTTGTAAACTCAAGTTGGCTTCTAATTTGATAGATAATTAGATCCTCTCTTATATTAAAAGTCGCTGTATGTTGCAGTGTATAAAAACCCAAAACCATGCATTTGCTTGTAAATAGTTAACTTTGTTATGTATTTGTCTTCTTCCACGAGAAGTGCAACTGAGGATAAAGTTATTCCTCCAGAATGTGCCATCAAAGTGTTTAAAACAACTCTTAATGAATTCAAGAACCGTGACAAATACATTAAGGATGACTACAGATTTAAAGACCGCTTCAGCAAATTGAATCCACGAAAGATTATTCGTCTGTGGGCTGAGAAAGAAATGCATAACTTAACAAGGTAAAGAAAGAAAAATGAAGTGTAGTTGCCAAATGCCTGTCAGTTTCCTGTTCTCTGTTTAAGGAAGACACTCTATGTCTGGGTATTTCACTTAAGGGCCAAAACAATATACAACCTGGCATAGATTGAATAAACCTCTGGTTTCTTACAGTTTAATAAATTGTCAGCATCTTCAGTGATTTTGCAGCAGAATTTACAGGCCCATGAAGTTAACAGGCTCTAGTTGTAAAAGTGATTAGTATTCTGTGAGCATTTTTAGACTCACTTATGGCTTTAGAATCTGAATTTTCCTGTGTAAAATACTGGGAAATATATGTAATTATTCAGTTTTCATTACTCTCAAAGACTTTTTTTACTCTGGATCAGGTTTCTCACACAGCTCTCAGATTGCAAATGAGCAAGCAGGAACTAGAACTTTGGGGGCTTTGAAGCTTTTGTTCTGTTTTTCTTAATCATATCTATTTTCTGATCCACAGAATGCAAAATGCAGGAATTCCTTGTCCTCAAGTGGTTATCCTTAAGAAACACGTCTTGGTTATGTCTTTCATTGGCCAGGATCAAGTCCCAGCTCCTAAACTAAAAGATGTAACACTTAGTAATGAAGATATGAAAAAGGCCTACTATCAGATTCTTAATGTAAGATGATGCTGATTTCTTCTCCAATTCTGTGTTGTGTTTTCTTTTAGGGGAATAACTATAAGGACAAATCAGCACTTATTTACTTTACAGGATGATTACATAATTTTCAAGATACAAAGTCCAAAGTCTTATTTTGCTGCTGTTTAATGTGTGACTTAGAATCAATAAGAAATTATGCACTGAAAAAAAAATTAATTTAACCTTAATCTTAATGGAAAACATGCTGGAAATTGATGACAAACAGATGTTTAGCAGCAGAGGAATTGTGAGCAAGTAGGCCTCCTTTTATAGAAGCAGTATGTGGTTTAGAAAATTCTCTGAAGTCTTTCTGGGCTTACCAAACACTTGATTTGCTTAAGCACTCTGCAGTGGATTGCCCGCCCCCTTTTTAGCAAACCTAGAGACTGGAGAATGAGTTAGAATATTGCATGGTGGATACTTTAATTTCCTATTATCTGCTTGGTTCAAACACACACCAGCTAACTGTCCACTCGCTATTACATTATAGATATTAAAACCCAACCAGGCAATCAACCCTGCAGCTTGGTAACAGGAGTGATCTAGGTCTCAAATGAATGAGACCAGTGAGCAGCACAACTATGTTTCAAGTGAATTTGTGTACTGGTTAGGATTCAGTCTCTACAACTGTGAGACTTCCTTCCTATGTGATAGGAGTGAAAATTACATGTATATTTAGAGAGCATGTTTATCTGTCTCCTGCACTTGGACTGTTTGGCAGAGGTGACATGAGTTTACCAGAGTAACTCTTCTTACTTTGCCAAAGCTAAGCTCAGTGATAAAAGCTTTGTTTGCTGGCAGTTTGCCAAAGCTGCAATTCCCTAGATGAAGAGTATTGAAGACTTGGGTAAAAAGTATGTAAATTATGTGAGTGGTAAGGGAAAGGTGGGGTTGTTTTGTTGGTTTTTTTTTTCCAACAGTCATGCTAGCAATATTTGTTTAGGGTACAGCATACTTCCTTCATTAATTTGGTTCCATGCAGATGATGCAGCAGTTGTATAGGGAGTGCAACCTGGTCCATGCCGATCTGAGTGAATACAACATGCTTTGGCATGATGGGAAGGTGAGTTTGTTCTTAATTTGGGGGGGAAAGGTTTCACCTACTGTGAAATATTAATACAAAGTGAATTGCTATTTCTCTGTGCCTACAGATCTGGCTCATTGATGTCAGTCAGTCTGTGGAGCCAACCCATCCTCATGGACTTGAGTTTTTGTTCAGAGACTGTAGGAATGTTTCACAGGTAGGACCTCTTTGTCTGACAATCTGTTATACTGCATGTTTTCTAAGATATCTTATATCTTAGATATATAGAAGATTACTCTTGCACATTTTCCATGCTGACAGTGTCCTCTGAAAGTGGAAAAAAATGTGGAAAAGTAAAATTATACCACTAGAACTTCTTTCAGTTATGTTTATCTGTGGCTCAACCAAAACAAAAATGTAATTTTGACTAAATATTGTAACTGGGGTCAAAGGAATGTTTTGTTCTGTGTAGTAAAGTGTTTAATGTGTGCTCTTTATGTTGACTAGTTCTTCCAGAAAGGAGGTGTGGCAGAAGCACTTAATGAGCGTGAACTCTTCAACGCTGTCTCAGGTTTAAATATTACAGCTGACAATGAAGTAGACTTCCAAGCAGAGGTATAGCTTTCTCTGTCTAGCAATTTTAATTTGATTAGCTATAGTAACTATTATAATACCTTAACTTTCCACCTTTAGTTTGTGTGATTGGTGTGAGTAAAGTTTCAGCAGTCATTCTGCATCTCTTTTTAAAACCTTGAGTATTTCAACCTGGTACAGATGTTTACAGAAACTCAGATTGACAGACTTCTCTACTCCCTTTCCTGATCCCCCTGCTCCCAGGTAGAAAAGACTTCGTGTTGAATTTAGTTGCTTCATTTCAGCATGAAGGCAAATCTAGTGATCTGTTTTAGTTTAAAATCTGTTGTCTTGCCTTACATACATTAAAGGTTGTACAGCAAAAGGAAAGTTGGGTTAAAAATAATAATTATTCTACTGCTTGTTTTTCATGGTTTAAATGTTAACTGATTTGAACTTAAAGCTTAGGCTAGCATTTTTAATTTTGAAATTTTAAAACCATGCTAATATAAATATGGTCTTAGGAATCTTTGGTCACTGTTGGCTTTTAATTTTCAACCTTTGGCTGTAACTCCTCAGGGCCTGCATCCTGCTACCAGATTTAAAAAAAAAACAAGTTGTCAAACATTCTGTATTCACTAATTAAAGTAAGGGCAATGTGGTGACCCTACTTTCCCAATTTACTAATGAAATTGCAGGTTTATGCTAGTCCAGCATGGAGTAGGTGGGAGCTGGAAATTAAGTGACTCCTGGGGCAGGTGGTCAAAGTAAGAAAGAGATAAAGGGAACACAGTGTCACAGTTCCACGATCTCTGTAGCATTGGAGAAAGGCACACTTCTGTACTCTGAGAAGTACAGCTGAAGCCTCAAGAGTCATCCAGTCCTCTCTGCAACTGGTGCATTTTAGTTACATAGCTTGAAACTGTAAAGGAGTGCTGCTCATTTTAGTAACTTGCTGAGAACAGATGTTTCAAGGTGTACCTGGCTGTATTTGAGCTGTAACCGAACCTTTGAAATAGCAACATTGCCTAACATTGCATAACATACCTGCTCTGGCCTCTAAAGCGACTTTTTAATGCTGTTTGGAAGAGTTCTGCTGCCAGCATGATTTTATGATTTCAGCACGGTTTTATTTTTTGCTCTCTAGATTGAAGCTTTGGAGAAGATAAATGAAGATCACGTGCAGAATCATGGAAAGAAACTGTCAACATTTTCAAGTGATGGAGACCCACCTATATATGATGAATAGCACTGAGTTTATAGCTGCTCACAAAACAGAACACAAATTTACTGCTAACTATGTTGGTGCAGTGGTAAATGTCAACTGCTAATGTTGAGAGAGTGGTTGGCTGGGAATATCAAAATGGAAAACACAGCGAGCATATGGTGATGCTTCAGTGGTTTGCTTTTTTTTTTTAACTTGTCCCACACATCAGGCTGGCACTGTGAGAATGGACTGTCACTACCACTTTGAACAGACTGACAATTTCACCAATTGCCCAGTTACATTAGACTAATGTAGCTCAGGTGGTCATATTTTGCATGATTCAGAGTTACATATCTTTTAGTCTAAAAAAAAAATTTAAAAATCATCTGTATTGTCCAAAGTATTTAGTGGGAAAGCACACTAGAAGAGTCCTTTTTTTTCCTAATGCCACTTGAAAAACTAATTAAACATTGTGTATGGACACAATGTCTTTCATCTATCTCCACCAAGAGCAAAATGAAAATGCAAACTGTGCACTGCAATCATATGAAAATGTTTATTTAGCAAAGTAATATATTTATAAATGCAATAGTCTGGACCTTTTCATTTGAAGTACAGGGAAGGTGGCTCTAACTATCTCTGTAAATACTGTTAGGTATTACATGAGAAATGGATTTGAATCCAACCAGCAGAGGACTTCCTTGGTGCCATGCCAGGAAATCCTGAGTCAACGATGTATAATAAAGGGTCAGCTCAGGTAGCTTCACTCTTAGTATACAAGTGGTTCTAAGAACTTGGTGCAAGCCAAAAATAAAACTCTGTAATAATCCTGTCTCTACCTAGAATGTCAGTTTGGAGCATCAAATGTTCTTGCCCTAAAGATAATCATAGACAAATCTGAGTATTCTTTTTGCACCTGTAAGCAAAAATGCTTCACTTAGAAATAATGATGACTGATCCTGGTTTCCACAGTCTGTTTTATGCTTTTATTCTTAATGTCAGTCTTTTTTTTTTTTTTCCAACAACTTCTAAAAATCTAACGATGTTTCTCTCCAAAACAACACATTTAAAGGTGAACTGATGTGGTGGGATAGTTTGGAATTAAGAAATTCTAATCAACTTCTTTTTAACTGATTTCTAGTTTCTGATGCTGCTCTTTATCAAGCAGAATATAGTGACGCTACATGTGACCTTCTCACAGTGTGCTGTGAAAGTGACTTTTTTATCTCTTTTTGTTGGAAAACTGGTGGTGAAGTAAAATCTTAAGATCTTGTGGTGGTATTCTTGCATGATGGTGGTATTCTTCATTGATCTTTGGTGCTTCACTAGAGCAATCTTAGGGTAGGACTACACTAATTCCTTACAACAATAGAGAAATTACTGTTTGGGTGGGTACTACATGAACAGTGAACAACCTTGGTTTTGCCAGTTTCATCCCAACACTTGGATCCTCTTCCTTTTTCTAAGTCAGACAAGTATCTTGCATTTACCCCTTACTTTTGAAATAAAGGAACTTGCAGCTTTCGAATACTTAAGTCTGTTCCAAATTTCTCAGTGCAACAGTTTCCCAAAATAATGGTATCAGGGAAAGAATAGACTAGGTACTGCAAGGGGAGTGCTGCAGTTAGCTAACCGCTTCAGGAAGACTACAAGCCTCTGTTGTCAAAGGTAACTAGATCTCCTTCAGAGGAGAAGGCTTTTTTTTTTTTTTTTAAAAAAGGATAGTCCTATTCTAGGCTTATAACTAGTTTTAGTACTCTTAACATTTCTTAGAGGGGAAAAAAAATCCCAGAACAGTTGCTAGTACCTTAAAATATTCTTGTAAAAGGAAGATTCTGATTGCTACTGCTATTTGCATCGAGTGAGAGGGAGATAGAGCAGAAGTAACAGGAACCGAGGGGAGGGACTTTTTTGAGCTAGTATTTGAAATAGGCCCCTGCTTGTATCTCTGTGCTTGGACTGAAGCTTCAGTTGTTACTGTCATTTTTAGTTTCTTGCTAAAATCTGTCTCGCACAGGCTTAAAAAAACCAGACACACCCCAAATAAATGAAGCAATTTTCCTTGAGTCTAATTTAAAGCTATTGAGCTCAATTATATGATGTATTATATATATATAATATTATATGTAAATACGTTTTCACTTCCAGCAGTAAAATTGGCTCAGGAATTTGCATGGAGATTTTAAGACACCTGGGCATGTTTTCAAGTAGTTGCAAACAAGAATTTGCTAAAAGAAGCATTTTCCTGGACTCCTTTGAAATAAAAGGTTCCAGGATTATTATTGGGCAAATAGAATCTTAGTTTTGGAATTGGCCATTAAGATTTATTTCTGTCACAAGAGTTTCAAGTTGTGTGTTTATTTACATGTTTGCTGATTTATCCTCAAAGATACCTCAGTTTCTATTGCAATTGTTGGAAGTGCGTGCTGTTCTTTGGAGAAATAGGAGAAAGGTAAATTTCAATAGAATTTCTTAAATTTTCACCCTGGATTAATTAAACTCCTGGCTAACAAGAAATTAATTTTGTTACTTTGTAAAAAATTATAAACGTTAGGTACTTCAAATGCTTTGGAAATACTTGTCATCTCCAGTTGACAGAATTGTTTGATGATGCAGGAGGATTCTGCAGAACAAAGAGCTTGTTGTAATTCTTGATTGTGACTTTAGTATCTCTAGTCTGATGTGAAATTATTGCAGGTGGACTAACTGAGTCACAAGTCATCCACCAGCTGTTTGCATGATACTGTGTTAGTATCTGGTACTTGAATTTCTATTTCTCCCATACTAAGCTGTGCTACATTTTAATCTGAAATTTTAAAATTGTTATGATCTTAGTTTTTTTTTCCCCCCTCTTTTTAAATTTTCCTTTCTAAATGAATAAGCAAATACATAATTAATATTCTCACACGATTTCTAGATCATAATGTAGGGCTTACATATAGTAAGCTAGGGCATTAGCCAGTGCATCAACAAAAAAAATCCCATTTTTGTTTTGTTGTCCAAACTAAAACATATGCTCGGCATAAACGCTGAGGACCAATCCAGATTTTAACTTCAATAATGCTTTATTAATATGGTTCCTGAAACAAGGGCTATTTTCAGAGCTGAATTCCCCCTTCTGAACTATTTTCCAACAAGCCACTACAACAGTAGTTTCCTGCCAAGGAGCAGGATCAATAGTGACAGTGCAGTAATTATGGACAAATAAAGGCAGAACTCGGAAGCAGTTGTTTCCTTTTTTCCTCCACATCAAAGTTTTGAGTTTGTTTTTGGTTGGTTGATTTTAAAATCACTCTGAAAGGTTGGGCCAAAAGCCCCATCCTGCCCCTGCAGCCTCCACACAATGCTGCCTTGGTTTAGAAAGACACTGGTTTTGCTTGCCTTAACTATTTTTAAGTCCACTAACTTTGCTTTTAAAAGCAGAATAATGCTAGAGCGGTGCCCTGATGAGTGACACTTTTAGAGTCAGATCTTACTCTAATTTCTTAAATTTTCCTTCTCTAATAGGTGCGCTACTAAATATTTGCATTGTCCTGCCGTATTGTAACTCTCTGCTCATTCCACGTGTTTCTTATTTACCACCTTGCCAACATTCGCACTTTTCCTGGAGCGGTTTTTGCAGCTTCCCAGGTTCCCGTTTTCATTTGTTAAACTCATTGATACCTTTCGGGTATTGGTGTTTAGAATTGCTTGACACGTTTCTATTCCCAGTCTCTCCCAGCGTTCGGGTCTCTCGCCCACTGCTACACTGTCTTTGAAATGCGATAACAGGGAGCAGAGAGGGAGAAGACGTTGGCTTAGAANGATCGTACCAATTTAAAACCTTTGAGATTAAAGCGGAGAGCCACAACCTAGTGGAGGAGAAGTAGCAATTTAAGCAGCAGGCAGATGCACTTCACCGTCTGTCCCGACAAGGTCCGGGCGGCAGGCGCCGCCAGCAGCCCTTTCCCACAGGGACCCGCGTCCCGCACCCCTCTGCCGGGCCGCGGCGCCTTTAAGGCGGAAGCAGCGCGCGTCACGCGCGAGGGGAGTGTAAACAGGAAGCGGCCGCCCGGGAGCGGGGGGTCGGCAATGGCCGCCGC
>VZRQ01008167.1:978780-1076270 GCA_013397975.1 Machaerirhynchus nigripectus
CAGCCCCAGGAGGAGAAGGCGAGGGGCGGGCGAGGGGCGGCGGCTGCTACCTGGCGCTGTGCGCGCGGCCCGTGCACTTCGAGAAGGCGAATCCCGTGAACTGCGTGTTCTTCGACGAGGCCAACAAGCAGGTGGGGGCGGCGGGGCCCTCCCGCCCTGCCGCGGGCCGGGGCCGCGGATCCGGGCCTGTGAGCGCAGCCCAGCCCGCTGCTGCTGGCCCGCTTGGCTTTGGTTCCCTGCCCGGCTTTGGTTTCCTCCCGTCCCCTCCCTCGACTGCCGGGCGTGAGCCCGGGTGTTCCCCTTCCCGCCGGGTGCTGGCTCAGGACCTGTCATCGTGCTAGAGGCGGTAGATTTTTTTTTCTTCACCAGTTTGTTAGGTTGGATTTCACCTGCCTTACTCTCACAGCCGTAAAGTCTTTCTGGAATTCATCGGAGTCAGCACTTTTCCTTTCTGTTCCAAATGTCCCCACATGACTGGCAAACTTTGTCACTTTGCTGTTAGCTTAATTTACCTAATTTTTTTTTCACACCCCTTTCAATTCCTGGCATCCCATATATTCATTAAAAATGAATAATACTAGCTTTCCTTGTGGCACAGATCCAAGTGGCCATTTCTTGGCTTGAGTGCTTTTAAGCATATTCTTAATAGCTGTACGGACTCCTGAGAGTTCAGCTCAGTATAGCTAAAAGATCTACAGGCTGTCATGAGGCTTTATAGGTGTGGATACATTCCACTGTCTAATTCCTGTAACCATTCTTTGACTTCAGCATTCACGGAATAGGAACCTTCAAGCTTTCTTCCCCATATAGCTGTCATTAATTGCTCCATGTGTGGACGTGATCAGTGGCATGTTTGGAGAGGGAGCAGCATTTCTGGGGTGTGTTTCTTGCTGTTGCACTCTGTTCAGAATGGTGACAGAATCATTTAGGTTGGAAAAGGTCTCTGAGATCATTGAGTCCAACCTTTGACCGAGCAGCACCTTGTCAACTAGACCAGGGCACTGAGTGCCACATCCAGTCTTCCCTTAAACACCTCCAGGCATGGTGACTCCACCACCTCCCTGGGCGGTCCATTTCAGTGTCTAATCACCCTTTCAGGGAAGAAATTCTTCCTAACATCCAACCTAAATCTCCCCTGGTGCAGCTTAAGGCCATGTCCTCTGGTTCTGTCACCGGGGAGAAGAGGGCAACCCCCAGCTGGCTATAGCCTCCTTTCAGGGAGTTGTACAGAGTGGTAAGGTCAGCCCTGAGCCTCCTTTTCTCCAGGCTAAACAACCCCAGCTCCCTCAGCCGCTCCTTATAGGACTTGTGCTCCAGACCCTTCACCAGTTCCGTTACCCTTTGCTGGACATGCTCCAGCACCTCAGTGTCCTTCCTGAGCTGAGAGGGCCTGAACTGAACACAGCACTCAAGGTGTGGCCTCAGCAGTGCTAAGTACAAGGGGACAATCCCTGTCCTGGTCCTGCTGGGCACACTATTCCTGATACAGGCCAGGGTGCCATTGGTTTCTTGGCCACCTGGGCACATGCTGGCTCATGTTCAGCTGCTGTCAACCAGCACCTCCAGGTCCTTTTCCACTGGGCCACTTTCCAGATATTTCTTCCTATAAATCATTGTCTTTTACTTACATTTTGAGGGCAAGTTGAAATACCCTGTCAGGAGATGCTATATCGTAGTGTGGATGTGCTATAACTGCATATAAACTGGTTGTTGAGAGCTCACTTGAAGGATTCATATTTTCCAGTGTAAATTTATTTCTCTGTGGTTTTTTGTTACTTTAAAATAGTTTGATTTCCAGTGTGTCTCTGAATCATTTGTAACCAGTGTTTCAATGACAGTTTCCCATGTGAGAGACCTGTCCGTGCAATCTTCTCATCTTGCGGAGATTAAAAAAGTGTTGCCTTCATTTTCTATCAACCTAATATTTAAAAATAGTTAAACTAAGTATTTGTCATTCTAGCAAGGCTGTGGATTTGCTTGCAATTTATAGTCTTGACACCTGTATTTCCTGCCTGAGCATAGCCGACTGGCAGCATGGCTGATAGTACAGAACAGTGTCCCTGTTACCCTGAGACCTGCTGTGTGTGCCTAGTGCTGCTGCACATACAACAAGTACAAATAAGGCATTTGCCTGCCTTTCTTTTTCTAAGCTAGCTAAAGTTTTTTAACAGCATGACTTTTTTTTTTTTTTTTAATGTTATCTTATTACTGCTCAATACATGTCATATCTCTAGCAGGTTTTTTACACATATATGTGAAGTTGTGCTAAAGGAATTCTCAGTTGCTAGGGCATGTTGGCTGAAACTCCTTAGGTACATGCAAGTCTGCACGTTACTGTTTAACTATTCCTATTTAATAACATGTTCTAACACAATTAAGCTCTGGGTCATTGAGTTACATCTCTTCCCAATCCCCAAGATGAATTCCTTTTTGTTTTAAATAATGTCCTGATGTCTCAGATACTTTTACTAGTACCTGACTTACGAAAATAGAAATATAAAAGAACCAAAACCAAGATAAAGGCTTATAAAGATATTTACTGTTTTAACTTTAACTGGGGAACTAGCTCAGTAGTTCAGAATATGCCTACAAGACTCTTGCAGTACCATGCAATCTGACAACTCTAACTAAACTTGGAATTATAGATTATCTCGGTGTGAACTGGCAGATCTGCAGAAGAACAAAAATTGTGTCTTGTAAAAAGTATTAAAGCCACAGGCTTATAGAAGAGACAGCACATGAAGGCTATGACTATGAAAGAGTTAAAAATATGTTCAAAACTTTTTCTGTAGGTTTTTGCTGTTCGATCTGGTGGAGCTACAGGAGTTGTTGTTAAAGGTTTGGAGGATAGAAATCCCATTTCCTTCAGGTAAAGCACCTTTATCTTGGGATAGAATTATGCAATTTAGAATTATGCAGTACTTAGTCCTGATCTACTGTAATTCAGGTGTAAAACTTAAAAGTACTTGTTTGTGATCATATTTTGATTTGTTCTTAGATATAATCTTGCAATTAAGGGGGTATGCTTTTCCCTCCCTGTAGTCTTCTGAGGGGAATAAGTAATTAGGCTGTGGCTTCTTTTTGTAAACAACAGTCTTCTATTAAAACATGCTATACGTATGAGAGAGTGATTCCTACAGCAGCAATGACTTATCCAAGGATACAGTTGAGCACGTTATGCCTGTGATTCAAGTACAAACCTAGACGTAGGTTTCTCAGGTTCTGATCCTTTTGTAATCTAAATTGGCTTCTTTTGTGTCTTCCATTTCTTGTGGAAACATTTTTGCAGAATTTGACAACACTAAACTACTTTATATAAGTCTCTGTTAACAGAGAGTGATGGCTCTTTGCACTCTGCTGTGCTTATGTAAGGAAGTATTCTTTTACTCTGTATCAATTCAGATATGGATGAAGCAATTTATAATCAAGGTGTGTTTGCTGTGATCTCTTGGGTATTGCATGGGCCATGTCTTGAAAGTTGCTGGGTTTATTTTACGTTTTTATTTGGTCACACTTGTCAATCCTGAAGGAGCTGAAAATACTTAGTAAACTTCATCGTGTTCCACTATTTTCATACTTGATTGTCTGACTCTCTTTGGTTCAACTAAATAACATATGCTGGAGGAGCTATATACCTTATGTGTGCCAGTTGTGCTGATGCTTGTTTGGTAAGAATACATTTTTCATTGATTTTAATGGTGTGAAAACAGCCTCCCTCTCCCTTTAACATCCAGAGTTCTAGAGGCTGTGTCCTAATGGGAAAGCAAGGAGGCTTGTGTCAGCTAGCAGTAGTTCTGGAAGTAAGGAAGCAGGTTGCAGGATGTTGGTGGGTGTCACAGAACTCCAGACTCAGTGGGACAGAACTGAGAATGCAGGTTTGGATAGTCCCACAGGTTTTCCAGTTCCACATCACAGGCCAACAGAGCTGAGCATTTGCAGTGATTTCAGGTGCTAATTTGTGGGACCTTAGCCATGATTCTGTAATTGATGTGTTCAGGACTTCTGAAGAGTGAGCTGCCATTTTCTTTCAGTCTGGGTTTTGAATACATTACTGGCAGGCAAAAGTGATAATCTATATTCAGAAGCACTTGTGTTGCACTTTTTTTCCTCTCTCGTTGTCTTTTTTGAGGGTCTATTCTTTAAGAAACTACTTTAGATAATATTTCCATAACTTCTGTTTCTTTCTGTATAGGATGGAGGACAAAGGAGAAGTGAAGTGCATCAAATTTTCCTTGGGGAACAAGATCCTGGCTGTGCAGAGAACTTTGAAGAGTGTGGTAAGAAACCTACACCCTGCAGCTAGGGAATTGGAGCTGGAAATCATCTACTTCCAGAGTAGAAGTCTCTGAGACAAATATTCAAGAAGTCTGTTGGCTAACAACAGCTGTAGTGAAAATTCCTCCATCATCCTGAGAGGCTGGACAGGCAGCATTGTTTTCTTGCTAGTATCATCATTTAAGGAAAAGTGTAAGGGGGAGCCAACTTCTATAAAGAATTCTCTGGCAAGGGTGGAGTGGAATATAAGCCAAGTTTTTCTTACATATATATGTCTCATCCAAAACAATTTGATAAACTAATATCTATTCTTTTGTATCTATGTGTGTATCTTCTCTGTGCTTCACAATTGCTAATACACTTAATGGGTGTTTTTGCAGGATTTTTTGAATTTTATTCCTGATAGCCCTCAGCTAGAATATACACAGGAGTGTAAGGTGAGTTAAATGTCCCAAGCTTATATGCTTAAGTGAAACTCTAATGTTAGCTAGGCTGGTGACCTCTACTCCACAAGAGAATTAATTGAGGTACCTTTCAAAACACTAACATCAAGGAAATGAGATATGTAGTCACCACTGTCTAAACTGAGGCGAACAAACAGGTATTAACACCATTAAAAACTTCCTGGTCTCGTGGATGTAATTGTTTCCTAGAGGGAGCAGAAATGCTGTGGAGGCAACAAATGTCAAGGTTTGGTAAGGAGAAGAGACAAAGTGCTGATTGATACAGAAACAGTGGGCAGTGATTGTATTAGTGCCAGATATCTTGGCTTGTATGTTTTATCCTAATGTCACTAAGCAGTAATAGTAAGCTATTGCTAATTTTTGTACTATGTTTGGTATTTTTAAACAATCTTTCTAATTTTTTGATTATTATTTTACCAGAACCAAGTACCATTGTAATTGTTTGGTATTTTCCAACTTCTGACTAAAACAAATTACGTTTTTGGCTAATAGAATGCTAAAGTAAATTTTTTTACGTCTGATTTGCACAGATCCCTTTATCCCTGTAGTCTTTAAAGCTGGAGCACTCTCTGCTTCATTATTTAGGATTATGAGTTTAAGTAAACCATTCTAGCAAAACCTTTATGGTAAGGAAACTTCTGAGTGTAATAGTCGTAGATTCTGAGTGAAGTCATGGCAAATTTTTCCACTTACTTTTTAGTTTCTCTCAACATCTCTTCCTGCTTTTCATGTCAGGAACTGGTTGAATTGGCAGTAGAATTTGAAGCAGAGGAACTTAGTTTTATCTAGGATGAAAATAAAATTTGATTGTATAATAAACTTGTAATTTTTACATGCTGCCAAAAATTCAGGTTATACAGTAGTTGTGTTCATATGTAGTTGTGGAATGCTTATAAAAGTGACTGATGCAGGCTGGGTGTCTGGTTGGCTGAAAGTATTAACTCCAGAGGTTGGATACCTAAATTGCCTTTGGTCTCATGTTCTTCATTTAGTAATATTAGCTTATCTGAATAGTTAATTTTTCCAAGTAAAAGAGTGTTTGTTTGCTTGTTTGTTAAAAGACAAAGAATGCCAATATTCTAGGATTCTGCTGGACGAGTTCTACAGAAATTGTCTTCATCACAGATCAAGGAATTGAATTCTACCAGGTAATACAAATAACTCCCATAGGACATGCTTAGAGATTTGAAAATGTAAATTTGTAACAGCATATTTGTATTTTTTTCTCATCTCTGTAATTGAGAAAGTGTACTGCTAGAAAAAGAATTTCTGCCATTTGGTTTGCAGACTACAATTTTTAAATTTTTTTGAGAAGAATAAATTTTTAGGGTAGAGCAAATTTATCATTCACAGGTTTTAAGACCTTGTATAAAGGAGTACTCAACTAAGCCTTGGGAACTCTAGATTCTTGGCTTGTATGGAAATGAGTATTTAAATCTAATGTGAAATACCACTTCATGCAAAACAAATCAGTATTGGGGAAGATGTGTAAATGCTTAAAAGGTGGCAAAGAACAAATAATTGACTAGCTAGAATAGCTGCAGTTGGCAGAATGTTGACCTCATTGAGTTCCTCTGTGTAATTACCTTTGCATATGTTTTTTAAGATGTCTAATGAATAAATAACCCTTTCTGATATTCATGATAAGGGATATTTAAACACTTCCAAAAAAAAAAAAATTGTGCACTTCCCAATAGTTTCAGTCCTGGAGATAAGACACATTGTTTCTAATAGTTAGTGTTACTAATAACTGGTATTAAAGAAAGTAACTGAAAAAGTATCATTATTTCTTGCTCATCGGAAGGAAAATATATATTTAGCACCTGAAGGATCATGAATGTCAACCATGCAGGTAAAAGGACCAAATCAAATAAGTGTCTTTTTAAAGAGAGGATATTTAAGCCCTTAAAATGAAAAGAATTGATTTATATACTTAGTTCTTAAACTACAAAAGATTAAGGAAGCTGTGGAGTGAAGGCAGCAAGAATATTGTAAAAAGAACTTTTTATTAAGACTTCACTAGTGGTATCAAGCTGGGTGTTTTCTCCATTATGCACAGCACTTTTACCCAGATCTGGATGAGTGGGAAAACACAGCACCTTTGAGCTCATTTGGATTTGATGTGTGTTATTTCCTTAGCTACAGTAAAGTGGGGCCTAATCTATAACTGCCAAGTTTCTGATTCTTAATTCTAGCACGGTAAATGTCTTTACACTTAACTGTTTCTCACTTAACATTCCTTGCTCCTGTGTGTTACCATTTATGCTGTTGGAATACTGGTGGTAATATAATGCTAATATTCTGTGTTTCCAGGTATTGCCAGAGAAACGAAGTTTAAAGCTTCTGAAGAATCAGAGTATTAATGTCAATTGGTACATGTATTGTCCAGAGAGCTCTGTTATCCTTCTTTCAACCACTGTCCTTGGCAATGTCCTGCAGCCATTCTATTTCAAGGTAAAGGGATGTGTTCCAAACTTTTCATTTTCATATTTTCTTAAACTGCTTCTTCATCCCAGTATTCCACTGCTTGGATTTCTTCCAAGAGGTGAGTGTGTTCACATCCTTGTATGACAATAAGCAAATCTATAAGGTATTTCCTAGGTGATGGCTTAAAATTAGGTAATTCACTCTTTCTTACATGCTCTTTGAAAAGAGGTGTGTCCAGACAAGGCTGGACAGTTGACCTTGAGAAAGCAAAGAAAAAATTGGTGATTAAATATTTTACAACTTAAATGTCTTTAAAGGGTTTTTTTTTTCACTTAAATAGGTATTTATGATTTAATTTTAATATGAACATTTGCTCTCTGTAGTATGATAAAGAAAATATAAGGGCCTTTCACTTGTGATTATAATTATAACCTTCCAAATACGACTGGATGAAAAAGAGATAAAGAAAAAAGGTAGCACTCAAGAAACAACTCTTGTCCATAGCAAGAGAGGACTTTGTCTACAGTAGTTATTTCTTTTGGTGTTCTTCCCTGTGGGCAACACTTACTGTGTTACTGGGAAAATATTTTTCTTTTTGTCTTGGAAAAAATGTGTTCTGAAAACTAGAATCTGTTTTAAGTTAATAATGCAGTCAGGTGATTTTAAAAATGAGGAAATGAACTACAGCATTTGTCTTGCTCCTAGCAATGGGTTAGGAAGATTTCTGTGTCAGTTTAAGGGAAGAGATTAAAAAGCAGCTTATTCACATGGGTTTCCTGGTTTGTGTTAATCTTGTATAGGGTCTGTACTACATCCTGAATTGATGTTCTTTTAAGTGTCTGGGAGGAACCTTCTAGCCTCTCACAGTTTTCTTTTGAACATCCTAGGTTATGGTTCCCCCTCCTTCACAATTTGTGTCAAGTTGTAGCTTGAAGCTAAATAGTTTTTATCTTGTGTTCAGAAGGTAATATTTAAAGATATAGAAAACAGTTCTGTAGTATTCACACTTCACACTCGAGAATGAATCAGTAGGAATGGGAAGTGAATTTCAGTAGAAACTTGGGAAACTGAGAACTTGCTTAAATATAAATTCCATAGAAAAGAGGAAGAGGAGAGAGGAAGCCTTGGGTAGGAGAAGGGATATGCTGTAAGTGTAAGGCAGGAACTAAAGGAGACTGTGGCTGGTAGGAGGTAGTGATATTTTCTGCTTCCCAGGAAGCAGTTATGTAAGAGTTGGAGCATATACTTTTCTGGAAGAGGGGAAAGTAAGTTAAGAGAACTGCTGTTTTGAGATCTCCAGACCAATTATACATGGGATTTGCATACAAATTTGTCTTGACTTAATTAAAATAGAAACATTTTTGTAGCTGAAGTTATAAAATCAAGACGATAAAGCTTCTGAAGATACAGAAGTGTGTTAAGAATCAGTTGGGGTTTTGTTAGGTAAGAAAGCGCAAAACCCTTTCTTTTGGACTATGACTGCCCTTCGCCTCTTGGGGGCACTGGTGATACAGCGTTCGGGGAAACGCGGCTCGGCCCTTTCTGGTTCAGGTCGTGACAGTTCTTGTTTTGCTGTTCGACAGAGTGGGACCATGTCAAAACTATCAAAATTTGAAATCGAGTTACCTGCAGCACCCAAGTCATCCAAGCTCAGCCTTTCTGAAAGAGATATTGCTATGGCTACAATGTATGTATCTCACTCATCAGGTCTTTCTTGGGAAGGTGGGGCAGTTTGGGAATGCTGGGAGAAGACAAAAACATTACAATGGCTGCACTCGTTTCTTGTTTTAGCAGCGCTATTGCACTTCAGTTACTGCCTTGAACAAAGCATCTAAACAACCCTTTTGGGGCAAGGTGGGGAGGGGAAGGAAATGGAGAAGTCTTACATGAAATTATTCTTGATTACCACAGAAGTTTGGAGAACATTTCATTTTTTAGTTGATATTTTGATAGAGGAATTGTTCACAGATGCCTGACTTGCATTGAGTATAGGGCATGCATTGTGATTTATCAAGTACTGTTTTAGTCTTTCACTTTTAATTAAATTATCACTTGACTTAGGTAATATCTCTTCTTTTAGGATAAAATGTATGGCTCTAAGAGAGTGGTAGAGCTCTTAATTGAAAATAATGCTTTAATCTTGTTGTCTTGTTAGATATGGGCAGCTTTATGTTCTCTATTTGAGGCATCACTCAAGGACTTCCAACAGCACAGGAGCAGAAGTAGTGCTCTATCACTTACCCAGGTAAGAGCAGAGTGAAGAACGTTAGTGGCAGTTCCCATCTGTGTCAGGGTGTTGTGGTTTAACCCCAGCTGGCTACTAAGTACCACCAGCTGCTCCCCCAAACCCCTGGTGGGAGGGGCAGGAGAATCAGCAAAAGGTAAAACTCATAGGTTGAGATAAGAACAGTTTAATAAGTGAAATAAATTAAAAGCTAATAGTAGTAATGAAAAGGGGGTGGAGGAAGGAATAAAACCCACGAAAAGCAAGTGACACAATAACAATTGCTCACCACCCAGCCTGTCCCAAGCACTGATCTGTGCCTCCTGGCCAACTTCCCGCAGTTTATATACCAAGCAGGATGTCCTATGGTATGGAATATCCCTTTGGCCAGTTCAGGTCTGCTGTTCTGGCCCTGCTCCCTCCTGGCTCCTTGCACACCTGCTTGCAGGCAGAACATGGGAAACGAAAAAGTCCTTGACTTAGAGTAAGCACTGTTCACAACAACTAAAACATCAGTGTCTTATCAATGTTATTCTCATACTAAATCCAAAATACAGCACTGTACCAGCTCCTAGGAAGAAAATAATCTGGGTCCTAGCAAAACCAGGACAAAAACACATCTTTTGTAGTCTAAACAGGCTTGTTGACAAGTTCTCATTTCTCTTTGTTTCCATAGAGAGGGCTCCTGTAAGAAGACACATATTTTAAAGCTGAACAGAACTGGGAAGTTTGCACTGAATGTAGTGGATAACTTGGTGGTAGTACATCATCAGGATACTGAGGTCTGATTTATTTATATTTTGTGCTGTGACTTTGAGAAGTTATGGGCAGGTTTTAGTAACACTCTAGAAATTACATTTCCATGTTCTTATCTGTGCCAAAAGCCAGAGTATTTGCAGAAACAAAACCATAACACTGTACGAGATTCAAATTTATCCTTTTATCTTGATGGGCTAACATATAATCAGGGTTGTTGGTAATGCCTGCTTTTTTCTTACATTCTTTTTGCTTCTTGTCAGTTTCTTACGATGCTTTGCTGCTGCACTGTGTAGGCTTTTAAGGCATTATACAAAGAGGTAGAATTAAATTGGATACTAAATTTTTAATCCTGGGAAACTTCTCATATCACAAACATTTGAATGATAATGTTTCTATGACACAAACTTAGGCTCCTTTAGTTTGAAGGCCTGGATCTATACAAACTTGTGTGAACTTGCATGAACACAAACCTTCGTGTGCATCTGGTACCATAGGTAAACCTTCCTTGTCTACAGTCCCAGTAGCAAGGCTTGGTCAGTGGTTTGCTCTTAACTTGGGAAAAGGCTTGGACTTTTGTATTATATTCTCTTGGACAACTTCAAGAACTGGGGCACGCTACCTCCTTAGGAGGATGAGTTGATGTTTCATTTATATTTCATGTTCATTCTACTCATTAGCATTTAATCCAGAGCACTTCCTCCCCAGTGTTTTGGTCAAGCTATAAATGTGACTATAGAAACCCAGAAAACATTACTCACTTTGGCTTTGGGAGATACCAGTAATTGAAGTTTCACTGGCACTGAAAGCAAAGCTGCTTTCATGGTGGTCTATACTGGGTAGAAGCGTTAGTGACTTGAGTTGAACAAGACTGCATGGTAGAAGTATGAGGATATCATAGGAAGATACTAGAAGCTGGGAGGAAAATGGTGTCTCCATGACTAAGCAGTGTCAAAGTGAGGTGTTATGCAAGACAGACCTGTCTTTTTACCAGGGCCTGTAATGACAGTTCAAGGGGCAGTGGTTTTAGACTAAAGGGGGATAGATTTAGATGGGATGCAGGGAAGCAATTTTTACCCTGAGGATGGTGAGACCCTGTAACAGGATGCCCCATCACCAAAAGTGTTCAAGGCCAGGTTGGGTGGGGCCTTGAGGAGCCTGATCAGTGAAAGACGTCATCACCTCCAGTACATTCCTTCCAACCCCAACTATTCTATGATTCTAACAGACAATACAAGATGGAAATGTGAAAAGCAGACCGAATGCGTGTAAATGGGTGGCGATTCACATTCGTGAATACTAATTTCATCTTTTTAATTGCAGACTTCAGTTATATTTGACATCAAGCTAAAAGGAGAATTTGATGGGTCCACAACCATCCATCAGTTTGTACTTCCACCTCGATCAATACAACCCTATCAAATACCTGTAGCAGGTAGAACCACTATCTAATGAATAACCTAACACTTAGCAAGAGTACTTAAATGTAACAGCTCACATACGGGAGTGCTTCAGGTTTTAGGAGGCTGGTTACTAACACTTCAGTTACACATATTTGAGAGGGTGAGGAAGGAAGAAAGTAAGAAGCAATTGAGCAGAAGTTGGTGTTCAAAATGTGTGCCAGCTACAGAAGAGCTGCTGTTTAAGGTGCATGCTTCCTATAGTACTTTGCTTTTACACTTGAAAATTGTTGGGTTGGGGGAGTGTTTTGGCCATGGCTCTCAAAGCTTGTGGGTACTCAAAAGCACGTCCTGCTTTTCTGGCTTAAGTTAGGAGTACATGACTTGGGAAGTTAGAGGCTGAAAGACAGTACAAGCTCAAAATCAAGTTTGGGACCAGTTTAGAAGTAATGCTACAATCACAGTATTAGGACTTAAATGCTTAGATTCTTCTTGGATTACCTTTCTGTTCTCCAGTCCTAGAAGTGTGACCCTCAAGCTAGGAGCAGCTAGAAATAGTCTGAGCATAGTTTCAGTAGCAGGTGATAAAGCAACAAGGTTCTCATTGTAGAAGAGAAAGATGCTTTTATACAAAGATTGCACATTAAAAGCTCTAACATCTGAGAGCAAGTATGATAAATCTGCAGATGGAGATCTGTATTAAACAAAGGTTAGGATCAGAATGTACAAACCACTCTTCCTTTTAAAGAGTGTACATTTAAATACAGCAAATGGAGTCTGTGTATTTAGAATTACAGTACTAGAGCTGGAATATTTATGCATGCATTATTTCACTTGGCTGAAAAACAGAAGAGTCATGTTTTGAAGGATTTGTTTGCCTTCTCAGTGTCAGATTTTCTTTGTAGATCTAGCTACACAAATGGATCTGTCTTTTTGACTGCATGCTACAGTGTTAAAATCCATACTTGCCTTTTCAGTATAAAACGATTGGTATAGGAGAGCTGCCAGAGTACTACTGCTCTTCACCTGATGTTACTTTTTCTGCAGGCCCAGCTTCTGTGACAACTCAAGCTCCTGTTCCATGTAAACTCTGTATCCTTTAAATCCTCTCACAAAACAAGAACTTCATTCTAAGTATCAAGCATGGAAGAAGGTAGCATTTGTTACCTTGACTCCGTAACAGCAGTTTTATCTGATACTGCACGTGTACTTCAAGACAAAATAATATGCTTCATAATAGCCTCATAAGGCTTTCACAGATTTGTAAATACTGAAGTCTAGTATAATACCACATCTCCTGATTATTTGAGACACATATATGAAATTATTGGATAGGTACACCATAAAATTGAAGATACCCTTCCAAGAACATGGTTCAAAACCTCAGAAGTAAGAGTGACAGTAAATAAAAGTATGCTAATGGGATCTGCTTTTCTACAGTAATGTGAATTCAGGAGAAACAGTTTAGAACTGATGTTAATATGGATGTTAAAAACTTAACATTTAGATTCTTCTTCTTGGATTGTCTTTCAACCTGATATTATTATCAGTGCCAGTGAAGGTAAGTGGTGAGCTCTTGGACTCTACAGTATTCAGTATCAGGGTGGCTAGTTTATACTTGGAGTGCATAAAGCAGCTTAAAACTTAAGTGACTTTATTAGGTACATCTGCTGTGGTGATTGCTTGTGGTAGTGATAACCGAGGATGACACTATCTCAACAACTTTTCAAGGGTAATGCTGCTCTAAAATCTGGGCTTAGAAAGGCAAATAAACAATCCAGTTGTGTTTTCATGTAGGGGTGGAAAAGCTGTATGTCTAGGCTATACTGTACAAAGCAATTCACTTTGTTTACCCCTTCCAATCAAGGTTACCTCTGGAGTCTTCAGGTGAAACTTGAACCTGTAGTTAACCTCTTGCTAGATAAAGGAAAACTAATGGATTTCCTTCTCCAAAGAAAAGAATGCAAAATGGTTATCCTGTCTGTATGCTCTCAAAGTAAGTTCAAGTGTGTTGTCTGTATCTTGAAAGTGCTTATTCGTAAATACTCACCCAAGTTAACTAAGCTAGTTTTAGGTTTGAGATCACCCTGAAGTGACCTTGGTCCTGTAGGATGTCATTTGCCTCAACTACCCTCAACTATTCTAAAGGAATTTAACAGCATGAAAAAATTAACTTCCCCCCCACTTCAATTCAAATATACCTGACATGATTAAAAGTGCTTCGTAGAAGTTTAAAATTAAGTACAGAATAGAGACCATGTTTTGAAAAAGGCAACATTCAAGCCCCTGGTTACTTCTCCTCATAGTTCTTCTTTTCTTTTTATCTTTTCAGTGCTCAGTGAGCCAGAAAGAGGATCACTGTCTGTGATTGCAACTGTTTTTGACAAACTGAATCATGAATATAAGAAGTACTTGGAAGCTGAGCAAAGCTATACTATGGTAAACCATGTTAACTGTAGTGGCTTACAGAGACAGGACAGTGCTGTTTGCTTTTCAGGTGGCATCAAGGTGAAGGCATGATCCTTTCTACTTAGGAAATTTGGGCTTACCCCAAAAGGTCCTGACTGCCTCAGGCTCACAGTAAAAGTCTACTGTGCAAAATGTACTAAGACCCTCACTTGACACTTGTGTGGCGGGTACTGCATAGCTCATCTCCAGAGTGATGAGTTAATATACCCCAGTGCTTGAAGCAGAGAGAAGGTAGAAGCTGAAAAGCAACTCTGAATCAGTAACTACTACCTTGGTTTCCAAAGTACTGCTTTCACTGCACATTATCCTGGCATAACATAGGCAGTCCTGATACATCTCAGTTTCTTCTGTTAAAATAGCCAATTCAAGCACTAGCTCAGAGTACTCACATACTCAAAACTCTTCTAAGCCTGAGGGCCTATGTCAGTGGAGTTAGTTGGATTCATCTCCTGGCTTTGAGGTATTTAGTAGCAGCTGTATTTATATAACTTTAAAAAGCAGTTTTAAATTTAATATGAAAGCCCTACTGAACAAGATGCATCTAATATAATGTGACCTTGTTAACAAAACATATTTATCATTATGTTTGAAACAGAAAACAGTCTGTACAACTGTGAGTGACTTAGAACTGTGCTACAACACTAGTTTTCTTTTTAAAAGACACTTTTTCCTCCTAGGTGGTAGAAACAGGCCTGAGTAGAAGTAATCCACTCCTGAAACGTCCTGTCCGGACTCAGGCAGTTATTGACCAGTCTGATATGTACACACATGTTTTATCTGTTTTTACAGAAAAGAAGGTAAGTTAATTTTAAGGGCTAATTAAATAATTTTAAGGGCTAATTTGGCAGCAGTCTCACAGCAGCCAACTTAGGCTGACTGCTTGAAATTGGCTGCAGGAAGCTTTGTCAGGATTAGGGTATTTTGATGCCCATTCTTAGAGGGTTATTAACAGAGAAGCTATGCAAGTTCTACCTAACACTTTCTTCCTTGTCCAGGAAGCACCCCATAAGTTCACTATAGCTGTCTTGATGGAATACATCCGCTCTCTCAACCAGTTCCAGATTGCAGTTCAGGTAAATCACTTTTGTGCTAAGTACATTGCCCCACTCCATGAAATTACATGGAGCTTTAGTCCAGTCTTGGTCACATGTGTAAGTCCTACACAATACTGACTTTTAGATTGTAAAAACATGGATAGAGATACACTTTTGATTGTCTTCTTCCTACATTCACAGCACTACTTGTATGAGCTGGTCATTAAAACCCTTGTTCAGCACAACTTGTTCTACATGCTCCATCAGTTTCTGCAGTACCATGTGCTCAGTGACTCAAAGCCTTTGGTATGTAAGACAAGTAGCTCCAATAAGCTAGCGAGGGAGGTGGGAAGTCTTCATAATTTTAAGGTTATTTCTACTTTTGCCCTAGGCTTGTCTCTTACTGTCCCTGGAAAGCATTTACCCTCCTGCACATCAGCTCTCGCTGGACATGTTAAAAGTAAGCATTTCTCACTCAAGTAACTCCATGTCACATGTAAGTTAGACTGGTCAAACAGCTTCCCTGATGGGGCTTGAGGTGACTAACTAGCATCAGTCATTTGCATGCATTAGAAGCATTGTCTTACAGCTGTGATTGACTCCACAGAGACTTTCCACAGCAAATGATGAAATTGTGGAAGTTCTGTTGTCCAAACACCAAGTTTTGGCTGCTTTGAGATTCATCAGGGGTATTGGAGGACACGACAGCATTTCAGCCCGCAAATTCCTCGATGCAGCGAAACAAGCAGAGGATGAGATGCTTTTCTACACCATATTCCGATTCTTTGAACAAAGAAACCAGCGGTTACGAGGAAACCCCAGCTTCACACCAGGTAAGCAAGAAGCAGTTTGACCAAGATACTCAGTTGTGCAAACACAACTAAGACTTGTTTCACTTCCAATCCAGTTGAGCCTGTATTAGAAGATAAAACTCTTGGTACATTTTAGCCTCTATTTTATACTTACCTTTTAGCACAGTTCCAAATTAACTTGTCTTACTCCTTTGTCTACTGCACTCGGGAGTAAAGAGGCTGAGCTAAACATAAACTTGCAGATGAACCTGTTTGACTTGCAGTTGCTGTCACTGCTTAGCTTAGCAGAGCCATTGCCTCCAATTAGTGCTTTCTCCTGAAGTCAGCAACCAGGTTGAGAAACCTTTGAGTTCAGCTGTCTATTTCCACTAATTACAAAAATTCAAGACCTGTTTTATGCTACAGTTCTTCTTCCTTTAAAAGTCAAGCCAAACTGTTTGCACCAGCAACGTTTGTAATCACCAGACATTCTGTTGGCACAGAATCCCAACCAGGCTCTTGTATCTTGACAGTAAAGGGCTCTCATGGCTGTGAATCTGCTGGTTAGATACATGAACTAGATCCAGAAACTAGATCAAACATCTGCTTCACCTCAAGAACACCAGTCACAGGACTGGAAATACCTCAGTATCCCAATGCTTTCTATTTGTTCAACTCCCATATTCAAATGTTAAAGATAAGAACTAGTACCAATAAATTAAGGTAAGTGAAACTACACAATCTTGGTTCTTGGTTTCTGAGCTGTAAAGTGAACATTAACTTTTGTCTCCCTTAGGTGAGCACTGTGAAGAACATGTCACCTTCTTCAAACAAGTTTTTGGAGAACAAGCTCTCATGAAACCCACAACATTCTGAAAGACTCTTCCACTGAAATGTATAAACTTAATTTATTGCATTTAAGTAGATTTTTGAACTACAAAATTGCTATTTTATAATAAAGTATATACAAGACATTTTGGCAAATAGTACTAAAAATATTACAACTTGTGATGGCTTCCCCCTAAAAATAGAGACAAAAATTGCATTGACCTGCATTTAAAATTAGTGTCAGTGGTTTAGCAGTCCATTCTCATACACATCACCTCAATTTCATTGACAAAATGCTATTCAACTCTCACTACAGCTGGTTTAGGTTTCTGGAGGAAAAAGATGCAACCTCTTGAGAACAGAAGTGTTTTAGCAATCTTATTAACACATGTAGTTTTAGTAATACTGTTACTTCAGCCACACTTAGCATTTCCTGAGTTTAAAGCTATGTCCAAAGCTGCAGCTGGTATCTTCTAGTTGAATCTGTGCAGGAGTCAAGTCTGTGGTGGTTACAGTGTGATAGTCATAGAACATTGCTGCGCTTCAGTTCTTAAGAGTTGGGCCTAAGCCACAGTTCAAGGAGTCCACTGAGCACTGTTAAAAACTAGAAGTAGAGGAGTCTCTCCCGTTCTGTACCTCTGGTCCTCTCTTGTGCAGCACGAGTTTTAGCTTTATTTACTGATGGGCCTGAGTGAGAGAGAACAGAGTTATTCAAAGGCTCCACATTATAGCTGATCAGTCATCAGGAAGCATGGGTGATCTTACTGTCTAGGTCCAACTTAACATTCAAAAATGTGCTTCTGCTCAGCTGTTAATAGCTGTCAGCAGCCACAAGGGCAGTGGTAGATGAATCCCCACCAGTCTTAAACTGAGCCTTACTTAAGGGGGTTAAGTCTACCTTTAAGGACTACACTCTACAGGTGCATTTCCAAATTCAAGAGGACAGTGCTTGGACCATCCACACTGCAAGGCAAGATTGTTTCTGCAAATGCAGGAACAGTGTCCCACAGGAGGTTTGTTGCTTCCACCCACCATCCTGTCCCAAGGTTGAAACATGCTAATCATACTGCTCTCTGGGGCCACGGGGGGGCCCAGCAGCCACCTTCACAAAGCACAGCCAAGTGCAACCACATGGGCCAGGCTGCTTGCTTCAATTCAGCAAGCCCACAACAGTGAACTTCCAGTGCTACCAGTCAACCTTTGCTTTCCAGAAGACAGGCACCTTGGATGAGAGAGGCAAATTTAAGTGCTGCTTTTCATCTCTGCAATCCTTTCCATAGCATGGAAAGTCCACCGCTATTTTTGTTTGCAGTGTGGTATAGAGCAGACCGTCACAGCTTACCTATGTAACTAAGCAGAACTGGAAGAAATATCAGTCCATGTGTTGCTCCCAGCACAACCATAGCTAGATACATCCTGAAGTAGAATATCTTGAAGATCTGAGATTTGGAAAAAGCCAGTACTACAATTCCTCCAAATTTGGTCAGTGTGATACCACTGAAAACCTGGCAATAAAAAAAATGTTTAAGTGGTAAGTAGGGCTTTAGGTAATCCATTTCCTTCAAGTATGTAGCATTTGGTAACATCTTTTCGTGTAATCTTAAGATCCTGTATGTAGTATACCTACTGCCCTGCCAGTCTAGAACCAAATCAAGATGCACTCAGGAGAAGAGTTCATCTTTTTGGTCCCACAGGACAGGCTCAGCATGATTAAAAATCCACTCTGATCTGTGCAGCCACCTAATTAATTTTTGCTTGAGGCAGATACAGATGAAAACCATTACTTAAATTACCTCACATTCCAGTGAAGTTCTGTACCTGGGTGCAGTACACACATCACAAGAACTGTCCATTCCAACCCCATACAGGTCACTTAGTCTAAGATAAGTGACATGACAGTACTGCCTAAACACTGAGCCCTGCTTGTTTTCTACAAGCTCGAACTGCATCCCATATTCTCGACCTTTCCTAGTCACCTCTGACTATCTGGAAGAGAAACACTTGAACTTTAATGGGACAGTTTGAGGTTTATCCAAACTACTAGTTCAGCTAAAGCATTTAGCTCTTCTCTACTATTAGGTAGTACTAACATCAGATTAAAAATGAGTCTTCATCACCCCTATAACTAGTAGAAGCCTAGGCTGACCTTAAGAGCTTTAAGCATTCCAAAAAAAAAGGTAAGGCCATATTTATGACTTAAGACTATTGTCTATAATAGTTCTTAAAATAGTAAGGCTGTTCCTTGGCCACTCGTTTTCCCGTCCCCACCCAGCAGATACTCACTGAGCTGCCCATGTGAGACAGAGCTTCTTCTGCACGCTCTACTCTACTGCCCTTGGTACTGACAGTGAATGCTCTTGTCACGTGACTGCAGAATTCCACAGCGATACCACAGCTCTGGAGAGTGAAAGGAAACACATGGAAACATCAGTTAGATGAGCACTTTAATGGCAAGGTTGCTACTCAGAATTCTGGATGGGCTAGAAAGATTCCTAGCAGCTGTGATCAGTCCCCAGGGTTGAAGTACCATGGGAAGTTACAAGCTTAGTGTTAGTTGCTTCCCAGAGGCTGTCACAGGCACTGTGTGGTGTTTTACCACCAGTCATTGCTAACAGACAATCAAACAGGAAGCAGAACATGACATTGTTTCAGAGGTCAAAAGTTCCCTAATGTTGAAGCAAGCTGGCTTTGATGCAGTGCATGCAGTGAACATTGAACACTAGGATCAATTTACAACTATTAGCTGCAATAAGATTGCTTTAGAATAACACTGAATGTACATCCTGATTTGATACCATAACAATTCAGCTGATCAGTCGTTTACAACACTAACTGAACACTTGGCTAATCTTAGCCTTATCTAGTAGGCAGACTTGCTTGAACATACATCTAATTGTAACATGGGCCAGCAGTTTACACTAATCCTCAGACCTGCCACAAACCTCTAGAGAAAACTGTAAGCCAGAGCAACCAATAGCTGCTTGCTGGAGCTAGTTCTGGAGTCCTTTACCAAGGCACTCAGCCCAAATGATTTCATCTGCTTATGCAGGAACAATACTGGTGCTAGCACATCCCATATCTACTCTGTAGAATGTAAATACAGCAGAAGCCTTAACAAAGACCTATGCATCCTCCCCTTCAGCACGAACCACCTGTGTTGATGTGGAGCAGCACAAAGCCTAGATAGTAGCAATACAGCTGTTGCTGCAAAACAGGAGTGACCTCCATCAGATGCAGCATAGCTTCAGTTCAGTTGCTGTATCTTATCAGTACCAGGACTAGTTGTCAGAATAAACTTGTTTTCTCTTCTTCTAGATATGTTAAGACAGTTTCACTACTGTTCAAAGGCCTGTCAAAGTTTAGTAGTAGAATACTGCTCAGTATCACAAGTATATATGTAGCACACAGAGCTGTTCAAAACTTGGAAACAGAAGCAAAGGGATGTCTTGTAGACTTACCATGACAAGATTTACTAATGAAACTGCATTCAAGCTGATGCCCCAGAGCCACATCACTCCAAACATGTTGATGATTATCATAGCAATAGTTATTGAAACCACAACAGCAGCCCATACTTCAAAACCAAGAAGCACAGTTGTCACCAAGAATATTGATCCCAAGGAGATGCAGAGGTTAAAGATAGCATCGTGCACAATTGTCAAGTATTGCTCGTAGAAGACATAAAACACACTGCAGAAAAAAGAGAGGTTGTCATTAGCCATTTTCCCTTTTATATGCTAATATTAGATTAGCTTCTGTGCTAAGCATGAAGTAGCTCCCCCCTGACAGAAGTCACCAACAGAACCTGGCTTCCTTGTATCAGGGGAATGTCATGTAACAGCCAGCATCCTGTAGGAGTCAGCTCCTCCCTAACACTTCAAATAAAGATTGTGTCTCAAAGTCAGGGTAATTCCTGTATTTCAATATAAGCAGCTACACTAGATACCAGAAGGTAGGTCCTCAGATCCATTGTGGTATCTGCAGGAGCTACTGCAGATGGACCGTAAGTAGAGGTAGGATTCTTTGATGCAAAGAGATCAGTATTTCAGATGTACAGATACCAACGCCAAGTCAATTTTAGTGTGGTACTCTTTCTTGACATTGCTGCTGCATTTGTTTTACATTTAAATAACTACTTTGAAGTCAATACATTCACATCACAGCTTGCAACTACCCATGTCAACCTATCTGCTTATGTTTGAACTATTAAACCCTACGATGAAAGCTAGGAAATGCCCAAAAATTGAGCCAGATCTACCTTTGTAGTGAAGGATTTAAGTTATCAATGACAGTAGAAAGACACCAGTGCTATGGATACAAATTATATCTTCCTAGTTTTACTAGAAATTCCCAAGTCTCTGCGTTACCTTCTGTTAGACAAAACTCAAGTTTCTAAGATGTTATTAGCCAGCACCTTTTCTGAATTGCTCAATTATTTGTCACCAAGGCAAGACAGATCTAACCAAACCTGTAAGGAAACACCCGGTAGTTCTTCTCTTTGATGCCCATGGTTTCAGTAATGTTGTCTGCTATAATCCGAGCTTTCCTCATAGCATCAATAAAATCAGACGATGTTTTCAGTACAGTATGGTAAGTCATAAAATAAGTGGCTCCAACATCAGTTTTGTTGTTTATAAAGTTGACAGCGGAGTTATAGGCAGCATGTCCTCTATAAAAACAGGGACATATTAGATGTCAGTGTCAGCACCATTCAAATTTATTAGCTTTTATAACTTACAATTTTATGAAATCATAGAACGGCTTGAGTTGGACCATAAAGATCATCTGGTTCCACCCCCACCATGAGCAGGGTTACCTTCCACTACACGAAGGTTGCTCACATCCCATCCCACCTGGCCTTGAGCACTTCCAGGGATGGGGCACAGCTTCTCTGGGCAATCTGTTCCAGTGCCTCACCACCCTCATTGTAAAGAATTTCTTCCTAACATCTAATCTAAACCTAGCCTCTTTCATTTTAAAGCCATTCCTCCTTGTTTATCACTATACCCCCTTGTAAAAAGTCCCTCTTCAGCTCTCCTGTAGGTGCCCTTTAGAGGGCTAACAGCTGGTAGTTGTTTCCAGCAGTTTCCAAAACTATACAAGCTTCAGAGCACAACACATTTCAAGATTGCACAGGATATTCTAGAACAGACTGACCATAGACATTGTCTCTCTTTGTACAGGGGAAAGCTGCTGTTCCATTTAGTTGAGGATGCATTTGTTTTTTTCAGAAAATACTACAGACCTGGTGAGATGTCCATGTTTGTACGGCTTTTAGGAGGACATTAGATATCTAACCTTGCAGACAAAATCCAGAGCAAGTATCTTTGATGCACTGGTTTGAGCAAGGTCTATGGAATAAAGCTCTTACCCTTTGCCACATTTAGGATTAGGGTTGTCTGATAGGAACATTGGCAAAAAGGTCATGAAGTCTTTGCCCTGTGGTCTCTGCTTGCCTTCTTGAGTCAGTGGTCGGCAACGAGTGCAGGATGGATCGCTGACTGAAGAAATATAGGAAAAAGGTCAGCTACAGGATCAAGTATTCTTTTTCCTAATACTAGTAACTTCTGACTTGCATTACTACAGGATGCAATTCTATAAAAAGCATTTTTACTGATGAACTAACTGATCCATCCTGAAATTCCATATAAGATTCATAGTCCTTAATTTTATTTATTGCTGCTAAGGCAAGGGCTGTCAGAGAACTCTTACTTGTGCATTTATCTACATTAGATCCAGTTAGAATTACACCAAACTGAAGGACCTGAACAAAACCAGAGCACCAAGTTTGTGTGTTCTAAGAAAACCAACAGAAGGATCAGAATTTTTACAGCAAGTTACACTGGCTGTCTAGGTAGGCTGTTTCCAACCTGCAGCATTCCAGCAGAATATTTAAGCTCACTCAAACAGCAATTCAAATAAATTAAGAGGGCAACTCAAGAGATGCCTCCTTACAGTAAGAAAAGGCATTCACTTGGCTCATACCATGAGCAAATTTTTTGGCTGTGAAGTGTATAAACCAAGCTAATCCACTAGCAACAAGATGGATGCAAATACCTGAAGCATTGCAAAACTGCCCAGTGGTATTGTAGACTCTGCAACAGGATGACTGTGGCTTCACCCAGTCAAAATAATCATCAATCCAGGACGATGGGGCATAGCCTATCCTTGTGCTAATAAAAGTAACACAACATAGCCATCATCAGTAATTTTATATTTAATTCCAGAACATATCGCTTGATCTCTCCAGTGCCAACTTATGCTATGTCAACTCATTCTTGTCAAATCTATTCAGTTCTCTGTGTAGTCCCATGCTTTAGTACCCCATCCAAGAGCCATAATGCTCAGGTAAGCTCAGAACACAGCAGCTAGCAAACAGCAGGAGCTTTTTCATTCCATCCAGTTCTACTGCCAAGCTCAGCTTTCCATTCCCCTGCCCACTCTGTTCCCTGTCCTAGTCCACACCCTGCTAGCTCAGTTTGCAAGCAAAGCTCCTCCTTCAGTTAGGCTGAAATGAACTACAGTGGAAGGAATTGGGAAAAGACTTCCTTGAGTTGTTAGCTGCAGATAAAATTCCTGCTTAGCCTCCCTAGGCTAGCCTAGTTTATCCACCAGGTTTAGAAGCTGAGCATGCAGTCACTTTCCAGAACATCACAACCCTACTGAGAGGTTTTCACAAGTTTTTCTTACTACCATTCCAAGATTCCTTGAAGGATCAAGCCCCTTTTCCAAACCCAAGTACATCAATGTATCCCACCAGTCCAGACAGGTTTTATCCTCACTCTAGAAGACTGTCACAGCTGCTTCCAACCCCTTCCCTCCCAAACCCACAGTATAAAGCAAATACAGTAGAATGTCAGTTCACAACCAACAGCTGAGCCTGAGCTAAATCAGGAGGACACACCAGTCAGTTACATCTCTTCCATGCAGCTATGCAGAGAAAAGCATGAGAGACTTACTAGCTACCAATTTCCGCAGCATTGAAGACTTGCTGGACAAGTGAATCATTATTGCATCCCATTCCACCACACACCATGTTCTGCCCTTCCAAAGAGGTGTAGTTGTGTCCTTCTTCCAGGACGAAGTAGACAGGGGGACCCGCATGCAGATATTTGCTGATGTGGCTGAAGTAATCTATTACATAGGAGTCCTTCAAGGCAAAGTTTTGAGTTACTATTAGGGAATGTTGAGGTAGCACAACAAGGTACCCAGGTTTCAATTCAGCCACAAACTGCTGAACAGAGACATGATCATAAGACTTACATCTGGCATTGAGAGAGACTGATCCAGTCCAATCTCTACATTGTGCATAACTGCTGTACTGAATGACAGGATACCCACAAACACTGCTATCTGCAAAAAAAGCAAATCCATGGACGTGAGAACTGTACAGAAACAACAAGCAATGGGAGTCATTTGCTAAGCTAATGGGAACCACGCAAAGAGGCTCTAGTTTAAATATGCTAGCCAGGCTTTGTACAACAGTGGTAGTAAAATGTGGTTACTCAGAGGTCCCTTTGGAACTGTAAGGAAATTTATTCTTAGAAATTCGCAGTGAAAAATACAAATACCTTCTGTAAATAGGCACAGTAACCTTAAACTGCATCACGGATTCAGCAACTACGCTCTGGATTAATGTACTTTAGAAGCCAACACATGCTGATTTTTTTAGAAAGGTTAAAGTGATTTGACTGTCAGGAATGCAGCTCTTAAATCTGGGCTTTGGACAATCCATGATCAAGCCTCTATTTACTGAAATACTTTTGCAGTTACAAAAGCTTATTTCTATACTAATGCTGAAAACTAAATACTAGATGCTTCATTTGTTTCACTGTGTTGAAGATTTTTCTTCCCCGTTTAGGCCTTCAGGCTCACAGCTCTTTTGCTCAAGTTTAGATGTTTGCTTACTTGAAATAGAGCATACATACTACTATTGGTCTCATCCAATCCTTAAGCAGATATGGAGAAAACAGATTTTTGAAGAACAGAAATAACATGCTCTCAGAACGCTGGACTCCACCCGTTTCTTCACTGCTTTTGATGCAACACAGAATATCCAGTCTATTCCTCTGAAAAGGGATTAAATGCCAGACTTAGTGCAGTTTTGCAGATATCATCCTCCCCATTACACTGCAGTTACAGGTGCACTTATACTCACCTCTTGACGCTTAATATCCAAGCCCAGGAGACTGACGAAGCAAGTGACTTGAAGAATGAAGTCTATGAGCACAGCCATTCCAGCAAACAGGGAGAACGTGCGAACCGCTGGCATCGTAGACAGTGTCCCTGGAGGAAGTGACCCAGTTTGTTAGGAGAGCTCCCTTCTAGAAATGCACGAGCATTTTCTAGACAAACATCCAGTTTAACTGGCAGCCTTTTAGCAGGATAAAGAGCCTTTATTTTCAGGGCAAAGAAAACAACCCATACAAGCCTGGCTACAGCGGTACTGAGGCTGTGCAAAGGAGTGACTAGTTCTAAGACATTTCTCAATGCCAAAGCTAGGTGCAGACTGTGTAACAGGGCAGTTAAGGTAACATCTTGCTTCAGTATTAAGCCATTCCAATGCAAGCTGATCCAACTACAAATTACGCTGCAGGTAAACAAAGCCATTATGAAAGAAGGCCAAATTATACTTGTAGGGTAACAACATAAGACTTGCCTCTAAAACATATTGTAAAGTGAACCTCAAACATAAATCTGTCATAGGGGCATTTTTCCAAGCAGTGGAAGATGACTAAATGCAATGTAGGAGTTCATACACCCTGATATTTGATCTATTCATAAGGTCAAACTTAGACTTGTCAGTCACTGCAAGCCAGTGAAAACCTCCAGCCTTTGCTGGAAAGTTTGAAAGATTCAGAATTGGATTTTTTAAACTGTGTCAAATTCTTAAAGTACTCCAATGCCTATCTCCAGCAGAAGTCAAGTATAACTTGATTATAACAATAAACAACTAAGCTAAATTGCCTCTACAAATTCTTACTTTGCTTTTATATTTTAATTTTGCATTTATTCTTTCAACATGCAGTTATGATAAGGCCCTTATCTTCAAATATTAAAGGAGCCTTACCAAGAAAGAATGCCACAGTCTCCGAAAAGGATGAGAGAAACATACTGGGTGCCACATCTCCCAAAACTCTGCCAATCTGTTTATCCAGTGTTTCACCCTGAAGGCGTTCATCTCTCTGTTTTAAGGCAATAATTTATTATTATTAGGCATCATGCAATTTATAAAGTTATTTCTTATGGCTTTAAAAAACCCGAAATGTTTAAATATCCTGAACTATCTTCTGTTCTTTTCACTGCATTAACAAGAGTTAGATAAAAAAAACCAGCTGAGAATCTCTAAAACAAGAGCAGCCTGAACATTACTGGTTGTCTCGCTTCAAATTTAAAATATAGTACTAAGTTCAATACTTTAGATAAAACCACACACTTGACAGAGGCAGGGCCAGTTTCAGTGGGTTTTGAACCTGTCAAATTAAAAAGCTGATTACCCACTAAGACTTAGTGTCAGAAGTCCCTAGTCTTAAGCATGTAGTTTAGTTCATGACTACTGCTTGCAATACGGTAAAGTTACAAGTGATAAAAATACCAGTTGAGTTCTACAACTATTTTGATATCAAGCAGCCGTATGAAAAATGCAGACACATGAATTAGGGGGTTTTTTGTGAAGGTAGAATGTACACAGATTTTTGGCTCTCTTCCACTAGGTATCTTGTGAGAGTCCAGAGCTGCTCAGATTGAGCTGAGCACTGCAATGCAGAAGACTTCCTCCTCCAAGTGTACAGATGTCAAAAATGACAGGCACTTTTAGAAGAGTCTGTATGAAAGAATAGATACCTGAAGTGTCTGAACCATAATGAAGATGTTGTCCACTCCAATAGCCAGCACCAAGAAAGGAATTACTTCTATCACAATCAGTGTCAGTGGGATTCCAAAGTAGCTGAAAATGCCTATAGAACATGCTACTGAGCTCAGTACAATCAGGATGCCTGCAATGCCCAGGGAGATCTTCGAATCCACCTAAAAAAGTTGTAGTGAACGTCAGCCAAACAAGCATCATCACACAGAACAGATTATAGCAAAGGCAAAAGCCATATTCTTATTTAGAATATGAATATGGGAAAAGCCATATTCATTTAGGCTAGGTAGGGGAAAACTTTTCTGGGTTTTTTTTTAAGATCGGAATATTAAAAAAAAAAAAATCAACCTTGAAGCTACAAGTCTTAAAGCTGATGTTAACTGAACATCTCAAGTGAAAGAACTTAGTTGAGACTATGAAGCACATACGAATTGTCTAGTACAACAAGAACAATGCTCCCCCTAACTCCTGCCCAAGGAGGACTCAGTGCTCTAATACAAAATTGAACATCAGCATTCTGCAAAAATAGTTAAATCACTTAAAGCTATCAGCAAGCTCTAGCTTCAGTCTTTATAGCAATGAAAACTATACACATACCAGCAGTCTTCTACAGCTCTGGATGTGTCCCAAAGCTATGGAGATGTACAGGAACATCACAATATAGCTTATCAACACAACGCTAATATCACTGTTGCTTTCACGGTTGATCTCATCTTCAATACTCCGTTCAGCAGAAAATGATATAGTTAAGTTTGAATTATTATAGTTCTTCAGAAAGTTAATAAATCTAAAAAAAAAAAACAAAACCAAGAGGTCAGTCACACTTTGAAGGATAAAGCATCTTCCACTAGAAATACTTGAAAATCAGTTGATGGCAAATTTATATCATCTGTATGGTACAAGAGTGCACTGTGGCCAGACAGTACTTTGAGGGACCACTCTCATTTTTACCAGAGAGGTGCTGGCTACACATACCTACTCTACTCTAAGAACTAGAAATAGTGTTCACACTCCACTGAAATACTTTCCACGTTCTCTCCAGAGTTTGAGGGCAAATAGGTATCTTGCATAAGCTATTTCAAACTCTAAGTACAATTTTCCTCAAAGCTAGACCTAGGAATACACAAATGAAAGACGACTGCAGCTTGCTTGCAGTACTTAAACAATTTATTAGCCCTTGTTTCAGTTCCCCAACTTGAGACATGCTTGTGACACAAGCAGATGCTTGTCATACTTTCATTCTGTCACAAATTTTCTAGTACAGTAGTTTTTATCTGAACTGATAGCCAGAGCAGCTGGCCTGTGGAAGCTAGCTCTTCAAGGTGGTAAAGGGGATGAAAGCCTTAGATGCCCACCTGGATGACATTTTTAAAAATTAAAGGTGAAAAACTACAGCATCAGGCTCAAAACTTTCCACTCACGGTTAATGGTCCAGTAAATTAAAGAGTCTAACTGTGTAATTCTAGCCACAATATAAATATATCAAATCATTTCTGAAGTTACTTATTGGCAAGTACTACTGGGCTAGATGATCACTAAGAGGACTAGAATCTATGTCTCAAAGCAAACAAAGTGTGCCAGACAAAGTGAAGGTCTTATGACCAGCACAGTCTGTTTTTAACCAGTTTTTCTGCCTCTCAAAACATCCCTGGAGTTATACAGAAAAAATGCCAGGACAGTGCAGGTGTTTCTTGTTTATCTACATTTAAAGCTGCTTTAAGTCATGTATGCATTTCAGAACACAGGAGACTACTTACTCTTTTTCCCATGCCAAGGCTTTCATCAGCTTTTTTGAGTCATTGTAGTAGTTGTTGACAGGAAAAGTAATAACAAGAGCTGTAGCATTATTATAGTTGTCATCTATAGAAGAAAAAAAAGTTTGGCATTAAAAAATGGAACTTAGATTCTAGTATAGCAGATACAAATAAGTTCAAAATTAGCATTGCCCAAAGCAATCCCATCCCTACAACTCCACTGAACACCCCTGAGCTCTCAAACACACTATTGAAATAAGAATAGAAGCTGGTAAGCATTCCAGATTGTATTCAAGAGTAATTATTCATTATTTGACATGTTCATGACACCCCAACATTAAATTGTTGCATGGTTAGACGAAGATATAACTATATATACTATATATACACACTATATATAGTTATATACTATATACATACTATATATAGTTATATACTATATACATACTATATATAGTTATATACTGTATAACCACTGCTTATGACTTTCCATCAAATGAGAACTGTGGCTTCCTGAACACTGTATCCCTTGCATACTTAGATTTTACTGAAAGCAAATACAAATCCCCTACAGTTTAATAAAGAAGTGCTTGCCTTTAAACACCATTTTAGATATATTAAACACAAACATGTTACCAAGTTATGTTTAATTAGATAAATTGCTTGAACAAAATCCTGACTTCAGAGCAATTATGAAATAATTTCCTTTGTGAATATGTTAATCTATTCTTAACTGCTTTGTCAGACCAGGGACAGAACTTTATTCTAACTCAAAGCAAAACACACATATATCCCAGCATGTCAACCTGAGTTACTTCAGGTCTTTATCTTTCACCAGGCCCAAAGAAGACTGAACATTTGTCCTGTTGACAAATATGTTCCAATTACAGATTGCTTGCATTTTGCACTTCTAGAGTTGTCTGCCTCCAATCCCAGCCCTGTTCTACTGAAAACTTACTTAAAACAGCCTTACTTACTGAAATTTTAGCAAAACTCCAGTTTCTCTGGAGTGCATTTAAACACCTGTGTTAAAATGAGAATGCACCTTTAGCACCAAGGACAGCACACAAGCATGTACTCTCAGACTTAACTGCAATTCTCAGTTTTGCCACTCACCATCATATCCTCCCAACACCAACCATGGAAATACAGGTCCACCAAACGTTCCTAAGCAGGGATCGTGAAGCAAGCTTGTGTCATTCAGTGATGCTGGAGCCCTAAAGAGATCACCAGCAGTAACTGTTAGCTTCTGCTTGACAGCTGAGGCACAGCACAAAACAGTAAAAAGCTGTTGTGTTACAACTGAAAATCAAGACAGAAACAAGACAAGACTGCTAGTCATACACTACCCTTGTGCTATGTTTGCTTTGAATTTAAATACAGTTTTAAAGGGGTCTGACTTATAGCCTTTAAGACAAGGAGTACCTTCTAACCAACTGAACTATAAACTACAGTGAGAGCTTAGAAACTGGTCTTCTATTCAGAACTCTTCAGAAGCATTGAAAACATGTTTACGGTAAACCAGAATCAGCATCCACACCAAACCAAGTTTAACTGGCAACTTGATTAAAAAACAGATAATTGTACTGCTTACCGAACACAGTATAAGAAGTGAGTGTGGTAATCAGCATAGACATAGAACTCATCCCCAACAGTGTGATCCAGAACAGAATGGCTGTTCTGAAAGTAGTTGAGTACGCTCAGGATAGTGCAGTTGTTGTTGTAGGGAGCAAGAGGTGCCAGGCAAATGTCCTTCAGCATTACAGTCTCATTGTCATAAGAAGCAGTTATGTTGACAATAGCATCCTGCAATTCCAGTACCTTTAAAAAAACCCAAAACATAGTATAAGAGCAGCACAAAAAAGCATTTCCCTCGCAAGACAGGACTTAAGTGCACATCATATTCCTGCAAGTTTCCAGAGACAGAGGCACACGTCCATAGAAGCACATCACAAATCATTATTTCTGTGTTCATACTAAGAACTGGGACTTAGCTTCCAAGTGTCAGTCTAATAGAAAGGTTTTCAGCAAAAAGCTTTTATAGTAAGGCTATGATCTTTAATATGAAAATCTAGTGACTGTTTTGATGGATACATGACATTGCAGGTGGAAGCCAACTCCATGTGGTTGTACCTGTTAAGTATGCTTAGGTCTTTGCCCTTGGAAAGTCCCAATTACCTGATGGAGAATATCTTTGGTAAGGGGAGGCCCAAAAGGTACATCTTCTCCTGATGGGTAAGGTGAGTATGTCTCTGGGTGGCTCTTCGGTGCTTGAATAATAACTTGTTCAGTACGGAAGAAAGGCCCAAAGTGCGTGTCAAAGTATTCCTTCTCCTTGCGGGCTTGGCTGCTTGGGGCTGACCAGAGATCTACAGGATTTGTAGTTGCTTTAATATATACAAAGCCTGAGCAGCACATTGCAATGAAGACCACAGAGAAGAGGATAACAGGACGTGGATTTCTGACACAGAAAGCCCCCCATGACGTGAATGTCATCCTCAGGCCATTCTCAAACCTTTCACCAAGCCTTTCACCACAGGTAATTTTTCCTGCAAGAGCAAGAAGTAAACAGTAAATGTTTGAGAAGTCAGTTAAGCAGCATTTTCTTGGAGTCCACTCAGAAAGATGAAATTTTATTCTAGCTCTGTTTGTAGGAAGCACCAGAAGCTATGTCTCCACTGACAGTCAGACCCTGGGACCAATCCCTGACTGAGGCCAAAGGGGCAGAAAGCAGCTTGTATCTACATTTCCCCTTGTAATGTAAGATTGTCTTTGACAGCAGTAGGTGTAGCAAATAAAGGAAGGAGCAGTTAAAAAATATGTAAGCAATAAAACAAGCTACTTCAGCTGGTACACAAGTTAAACTACAGTTCTTTCATAGGATGCTTTAAATGGATGCATGGATGAGTCAAAGCATGATCAAACTGATTTTAGCATCATGCTGCCCTCCCCATACCCCTGCAACAAAGTCCTCCAGAGTTTCCTTGGAGCTTAGCCAGATCCATGAAGTGTGTACCCAGGGCTTTCAGCACCCAGTAAAATAGGGGTAAGTACTACCCTAAAAGAAGAGAGATGCTGGTCAAAAGGCTGAAGGCCCTCTAAGAACGGACTTTTAGCCTAAGAAAGCTAAAACTCCAGAGCCCATCCACAGGAAAGGGATTCACTTTAAGCTGAATTTCTAATAAAATTACTACTCTTATCCAAGACATACCATTGTCACCGTGGGAATTCACAGAAAAGGCTACATTGCTGTCAATTGGGGTGTACTCCGAGACAAAGTGCCGCCTCCTGCAAGGCAAAAAGCTGAGTTATCCTGCTTGTCCAAAAAGGCATCTTTTGTACCGTTTGTACAACAATCTCCAGCTTTATGATCCTTTGGAAAAACATACAGCCATGTCAGCTGTCTTAAGCTCTTCCAGCTTACATCAAGCACAGCTTCTTCATGCACATTTAGAATATCACTAGCATTAACAACAGAGAGAATACCCTTAAAGTGATCATTACTTGAAGTCTGCAGGAGATTTTTACTTTAGAAATATGAACCAGGCATCTCAAATATACCTACCCTTTCATAGTGCCCAGTAAGGTAAGGCTGCTGAACATGTTTCAAATTGTCATACCCACCATCCTTTTCCACACAGACTTAATTCTTATTATAGAGTAATTTTAGTTTCCTGGTCATAACTGAACAATCATAGAATGGTTTGGGTTGAAAACAAACCTTTAAGATCATTTAGTTCCAACTCCCCTGCCATGAGCAGGGACACCTTTCAATAGATCAGTTTACTCAGAGCCCCATAGAGCCTGGCCTTGAACACTGCCAAGAATGGGGAGTCCACAACCTCTCTGAGCAACCTCTTCTACTGCCTCACCACCCTTATAGTACAGAATTTATTTTTAATATCTAATCCACACCTACTCTCCTTCAGCTTAAGACCATTGCCCCTTGTCCTGTCACTACATACTCTTGTAAAAAATCCTGCTACATCTGTCTTGTAGGCTCTCCTTTGTGTACTAGAAGGTGCTCTAAGGAATCCCTGGAGTCTTTTCTTCTCCAGGCTGAACAGCCCCAACTCTCTCAGGCTGTCTTCACAGGAGAGGTGCTCCAGCCATGTGATCAAGGGTGATATGCTATAATTACTGGAAGTTCAGCTTTCATTTAGTTTTTTCAAAATAGGAAGCTAGGAAAAATTATTCATTACTTAATTTGCAATAGGGCAGTAATTGTTTTGCTATGAATGTGTGTTTCCTGCATACTTGCTTATGAAAGCTGAAGAGAGTGCATGTGATTCTGTAGCTAGGAGTGCTATGACAGTTGTGCATCAACTAAACCAACTTCTGCAATCACTTTCTACCAGGTGGTTTTAGCTGTTAGAACACTCCCTGTCAGTATATGTGGCATTTGCTACAGAACATGACTTCTGGCTGGCTAAACTAGTAAAGACATAAGCATCTGACCAGGGCAAAGAAGTTCTCAGGGATAAACAAGTGACTTGAATCAAGCTCAGCATTTCAAATGCTTTACCTGTAACACCAGACTCCAAAAACCAGTGCAAAAAATATGAGAAGAAAGCCCATGTAGGAGATCCACATGATGACATACACAGCATCCAAGCCAAACAATAGCCAAGGAGGAGGCAATGGAGGGGGTTGAGGTTTTGGACCACAAACAATTGAACAGTCCTGACAGCTGCATGGTCCTGTTGAATCATCCACGGACTCATTACAGCCTTTGGTAGCGTTATTCATAGGATTCATTCCATGGACAGGAACATCTATGAAAAATCACAAGTTGCAGAGCCAGTTTACTACCAGGAAAAGTTCAGACCTTCACACGTAAGTGAGTTAACCCTTTATATGAAAGCCCCCTGCCCCTACATAGAGTAGCATTACTTGGTCTTACAGATGAAGAATCCACTGCCTTTCCCACAGCAGGTCCCAACTGTTTGCAGTTGGCTAATAATTAAGTGACTGGTCCTGTCTATAACACTTCAGTCTGTAAAAGTAATAAGCACATACTTCTATAATCCCAGCAATGATTTGTCATGCTCCTTATCTGCTCAGATTGTGAAATGTGCAACAATAATTTCCTTATAAAGAAATCCTCAAGGATGAGGGTACTGCCTGTTTCCCAAGGAATACAAGTAGCCAGCTGCCTAAGCTCAGTCCATCATTAATGAGTTTTAGAGATCTATACAGTAAGAAGCTGTATAGAAAAAAAGCACAAAGTATGGTTTCCAAGCAGAAATAATAAAAAAAAAAAGATAAGTTAATCTCACATTGCTTTGAAAGCCTCTGACTGCAGACTTTCATTTGCTGGGCAGCTGTTTAAAAATCAGTGTTCTAGCCATAGCACACAGCCTTTGACAGGAGCTTCAAAGGCAAGGACTATTCAGTTTCTTACCCGAAAAGATTGGAATTATGCTGAAAGGAGTTTGTCCATTGTCTTTACTGAACATGTACTCAATCCAGTTGGTTGCATTGCAGTCCTTGACATCCTTCCCACACAGCAACCCCAGGGCTTTAACATTGCTTGATGGAGCCTCCACATCTTTGCATGCATTGTACATTGCTAGGAAGAGTCATTAAACCAATGTTATAATTTGAGTAAGCATTCCAAGTATTTCCAGCATTACAGACTCCCCAAGTTCCAGGAACATACTTACAGCTTTCAAACAGAAACATCTTAGGATAGTGAACTAATGCTTTCAGTTGTATTTATAGTATTCAAGGTTGCAATGCTTTGTTACAGCTACCTTGCTCTGAGAAAGCCACCCAAGTCTGCATTATGCTAGAATCTACTTTTCTGCTTGACAGAAAACATTACCTAATATTATTTCCAGGGAAAGCTATGAAAAGCATTTAAGGTACTTTCAACTTGTAGGCCATATTTGGCTTTCAATTGTCTCAATTTTATTAAAGGTTACTGCAAACAGCATAAAAAGACTGAAAGCTTGCTACAAAATCAAAATACAACCCAAATGTACTGTTTTCTAAAAACATCTGATTTTGCCAAAGGACTAGAACAGTCCATTTCAAGACTGAGTGCCTCTTAGAGAACCACTGTAGTACACTGTGTACAAACTTTATTATCGTACTTGCCAAACTGTTTTAGTAACTAGTTAGGCTTTGGACATTCAATACTTGGCAACAACTTTATTTTTCTGAAGTTAAAGTCATCAAGGTTATCAGCTATTAACCATTTGTATAGATGTTCAGCCTCAGCTGAACCTTTAAAAACACTTATTTAACAGTGTCGGTGTAATGTCCCCTGCCCAGGCAGAAGTTAAGTGTTCTGTAAGTTTTAAGGGGGACCTGCTGTTACCTACATGAAGACTCAAACTTCAAAAAGACAGTCAAAGAGATGTTTCCCCCTCCCAATTCTTTCTGAAAAAGCACTGGTCTTGTTACCAAAGCCAAGGTAAATTAACACACTATTTACTCACCATTTGCAAATCGATCTCCAATGAAGTACTGCAGCTCTGTAATGCTACTTTTGTTCTCTTTTAAAACAGGATCATTATAAGGTATAGTGCTTGTAACATTCAAAAAGTCAGACTGATTTGGACTACAAGTCAGTTCACAGAAGAGGTTTATCAAGTTGTAAAAACACGATGGACATCTGGGTGGGAAAGCAATGAACAGCAATCAGATTAAGAGGTAAAGGTACTATGTAGGTCAAGTCAGACATGCCTTGCAAACATAAACATTCTGCTCAGAGTGACAGGACAAAATATTTAAGTTCTGTAAGCTTTTGATCAGCAATACAACAATTGTTGCTGACACTACAGATGAACAACTTTAAGCACCATAATTCACTAATTAAATTGTCTGCCTCAAACAGCAGATTCAAACAATTTTACTAGAATTTGAAGAAAAACTTTAGTATTGCTAGCAGGAAGACTTCTCAGACTACTTAACATCTTAGTTAGAACAAGACCAAATGGTACTTTAGGTTACCCTCTTCTTAAGGTTTCATTAGATAAAGTAGCTTGAGACAAACTAAGGGAATGTTTATTCTACCAGACAAGTCAATCCAGAGGGCAAGTAGTTGTTTCATGACATTACAGCCTGCTGCTCTGGATGAGAAAGTCACTCCAACAGCTTTCTCCAATAATCCTTTAAGTGAAATTACCACTTTTTCTACAGTCTACTTGAAGACAAGTGCTTTGTTATTCTCTTACAAAACTAGTTGTTTTGCAATTCATTAGCATACCTGGAGAGAAACTGCAGAGGCAGCTGCAAGTTACTTTTCAAAGTCTGAAGCTGATGAACATCACAGCAAGTGCTAACATTGCCAAAGAATAAACCTGGACAGAGTTCCTTAACAAAAACAAAAAAAAACAACAAAACCAAACAACATTGAGATCAAGCTGAAAGGAAGAAAAAGCATGTTTAAGACCTCAGAATTCATTATAATCAGGGGCTCTGCTTCAGCATTTTTTACAACACAGTAGCTGTTGCTGTGGGAGATGCATAGGAGAAAAACAGTCCAGCAAACAAGATTTTTCTTTAGTGACTGGAGACAAGAATCACTTTTTTCACTTCTTTTATTCAAGGCAGCACTTCCTTTTGAAAAGCTCCTTCAGATGATCTTTAGTCACCAGAGTCTATATATAGAATGATAATGGCATTTGAGAGCCTATTGGTAAGAGGACAACACATGTTTATCCAAGTTGAAAGTATTCCTGCAGCTTATCCTCCTTCTGGCTAGTATCAGATTTTAAAGTCCCAGAAGGCAAGCCACTAACCACAAAAATCACTGATTACCTGAAAGAGCTGCTTCATGTTCAGTTTACTGAAGAGACAAATGCATTTAACACAAGTATAACTGATAGTAACATACAAGAACTGTACATTAAGTCTTCAGAAATAATACACAAAAGTAGTTTGTAGCTCTACTACATATTTAATGAAGTTACTCCTTTCTCCAGTCAAACCAATGTTTAACTCTGCAGTTATTTCACTCTTTAAAACTTTGAACTATCAGATGCCAGAAGGCAGTATCATCCTATGTTGTGCATGAAATAGATAAACTCTATTTTGACTGTGGTTTTGTTCACTTTGGCAGCTGAAGCGCAAGTAAGGAAATACAGTGTCATACTAGGCACAGCTAATTTGGTCCAAATTTGCTCCTTTTGAACAAGTGTCAGTTAGCACCTTCCTTAATCAGGAATGATCATCCGAAGGAAAACAGTTTAGCCTTGTCCTTTAGAGATCAGAAGGGCATAACTGTGGAACATATATTTTGGGAGAGCCTTAAAAAAAGCAGTCTGAGTAAAGAGTAGTCAAACCAGTGAGGAAAATACACAGGAAGGTGAACAAATCCTATATTTAAGGTTTTGTCTGTGATAGCCTCTAATCACATTTTGGAGACCTCAGGTATCTCTGAAAAGGAACTGAGGTAAATTACCTTCACCCAGTTGGACCCGAAATCAGAGATAATCTGTTTATTTTCTCATCAGGTTAGGATGAGAGGTCACAGCACAGGTCCAACAGAACCCAATGCAGAATTCTAAAGTATTGGAGAGTTATTTTTTTTAGCAGCAGACCTCCAAGAGAAGCTTACCTGCATTAAGTCATAGCCATCTTCTGGTAGTGCTATTGGTGGTCCATCATAAGCACAGTTGTACCTCTTGTCTCCAGAAGCAACTCCACATTCTCCATACCAGACACACATTTGTGGAAGTACCTAATCAACAAGACAAGTGATTAACTGCAAGGAATAGTTGCCAAATATCTCAGCTATTGTGGAATTTATGTGCTACTACTCCAAAAGCCACTTGCAGTCCAGATTAGATAACTTCCTGCTAATTAAAACAACAGTGTGTACTACATAATATGCCCATTACCAAAAGCAACAAAAGCAGGTGTTTTTGACACGGTGCACATCACCACTGATATTCAGATCAGCTCCCCACCCTCCCCTGACCATTACAGAAACAAGAAGTGCACTGCCTATAGTTAAGATCAAGTTAAGATCAACTCATAAGAGTTACTTAAGAAAAACCTGAAAAGCATCTTCAAGTACAAGGTGGTTTAGAAAATCATTTGTTCATGCAAGACAACAAAATAACTGGTGGGTTAAATTGTCACATTAGAGCACATGAGTCAGTGCACATGGAGAGAAACTCATGGCTTATGTGCAATTTCACTTCCTCCTGCCACCTTTTGATCCTTCCTGAAAACTCGTTACAGTGACAGATTGAGGAAATAGCAGCATGGAGAGGATTCCAAAACAGAACTTCATAGGTCTGCACTTGCCATACATATATTGTCACAATCTCAAAGGATGCCCTCCATCACCACTTTCAAGCCTAAGCATGGAACATTTAAATGGGATTACAGTGCTAAGATAAAAAGCTTAATTTTAAAGATGTTTTAATTTAAGGGACTATTGAATAGTCAGAAATTTGTTCTTTATTATGTACCTAAAAGAAACTAAAAAAGGGCAGCGGCACCTTGCCTTGAAAGCCTTTTATTTTTGTTCAGTGGTACTGACACCGAGACATCCAAGATACTAAGCCAAAATATTTATTCTGAAAATTAAAACATTTAATGCAATAACAAGTTGTTTACAGCAAAAGCTTTATGACAGCTCCAAGGTTTTCCTACCACCTGGGCTGCAAGCAGAAAGCAGATTGCACAGACATTTACTACACTTCTGCCAGCTCTGATCAGGGGTTTGCTTAGTACAGTTTGAGAGATAACTGACCTGTTTTGATCTCCTGAACAACCTTGACCTAGCATTTTAAGAGACACCATATGTGTATGCTGCAAGGACAGACTGCTGTGCTTTGTGCTTGACCATGAATAGTATTGTTTACTGACCAGAGAGGCCCCTGAAAGGCTGTATTCATAATACCCAAGAGCTACCCAGAATCACAGTGCCTCCAGAACATCCATTTTTGTGCTGAACAACACTGACAGTTCTTCAGAAAGTACATCAGTAGTCAGTTGTTTATCAGGGACAATAACCATCACCAATTTACCCAACCCAGAACTTGTTTCCTCTTTAACCTAACCAGAGCAACACAGGCCGATTCAAAGTTATTCATTGCAAGCCAGGTTTAAAAGTCACTTTAAGTACCACTCATCTAGATCACCATTTCATTTGTCTATTCTAGCCCTACTTCTATCTAAAACATTACCGTATTCTATGATGCAAGCTGGAAAACACCCCTTAAGATTGCACTTATCAACACTGACTGTTTAACACCAGCATAAGACAAAAAGTCAAACTTCCATAACTTGTAGACTAAGACTTGTAGACTTCTCAAAACTACATTGTAAATTTGTTCATGCATCAAGTTAATCTAAGAAGTTAACACTATGATGCAAATTTAGAAGTCATCATCTTCAGCTCTGCTTCCTCACATCTGTATGCCCCAGCTTTAATAGCAAACAATCTGCTAGCAGTGAAAATAGTTTTACTGCTTGTACCAGCATCAGAAGTGAATTGTCTCTTCAAGAGGAAGCACAGATTCACTACTATTCTTGCAAAAGGGCAAAGAATTTGGAGCTGCTTCACACTGCCCATGAGAAAAGGATTAGTTATTTCTTCAGCATCAGGCTGGCTTCCATGTTTAGTCTAGAATGGTTTGTAATTATCCTTTCTAAAAAACACTTTCTGTGCTTCATTAAGTCCTGTTATCTAAAACTTCTTATTTTTTAAAACACACAGTTTCATCAACCTACTCTCTAGACTTAGCTTCTTCCAGAGTGGAAAGTGTGGGAAAACAGGTAATGCAGTTAACAGTTACAAAAAACATGTCAAGGCACCTTCTTGCATAGAAAAACTTGAGTAAATTTCAGCTACCACATCAGCCTGGCTGATAGTTCAATTGTTTTAAAAACATTATCTGTATTTCAAGGCAGCAATTCCTTGGTTATGGCTACATGGATACAAAACAAAATACAATCTGTATTATGTCTACAAATTTACCTACAAGGCTTTCTGTCATCATTTTCAGCACAGAACACAAAACAACTTACTTGCACATGATACTTGGTCATGTACCAAAATGTATCCAGCTAAACACAAAAGAAAAATAAAGCAAGACAAGGTTTGGCTCAGTATTAGTTTACATTTGAGTTTGGATAAAGAATTCCAAATCATATTCCTGAAGTTCCACAGCAGTAAAACATACAAAGGAAAAAACAACATTTGCCACTCAAACTTTCAGCCTGTTTAAGAAAAGCTGAACAGATCAGCTGCTTTAAACTACTAGGAGAGCACTTAGGCCTAGAACTGCAAGTCTGAATACTCTGTTTCAGTATTAATACCAAGAACACAGCTTCAGAAACATCTTAAGATTTTACATTTATGCCATGACCTAGCAGGATTTCACTAACAAAAGTGGGAGTTTGTTCCCTGAACCAGTAAGCTTTGGGGATGCTTTATTTACAGTGGTTGAACCAAGTCAATAAGCCTAAAACCCACCAAATCATTAGACATCAATGGCCTAAAGTCAACAACACAACTCTTGGACACTAACAAGTTAATAGCCTGCTTACCATTAAGGCAGACACTAAATATGGGAGAGGGCTGGTCTCCTATGGCTGAGGCAGCATTCAGGGGTACAAGTAACTAAGTAACTACTCCACTACCACAGATAAGATACAGCTGATAGTCCTTCCCCCCGAAAACCCTCTAGTAAAAGCTAGATTAAGTTAGTGAGTAAAACAAGCACTTTGATCTTTCCATTCTTTCAGAAGAACGCTCCTATGAGGGTACAGGGTACGATGAGATAGGGATGAGTAAGTGTGGTTGTAAATAAGTCATAGTTAACAAAGCTGCTGCTTGCAGAGTCAGACTTTTAGGTCAGATAATTGCTCACCTGGGTACTAAGTTTCTTAAGTGAATGAAAGCCTAGCCCCAAAAGTAATAGAGAAATGCTATGTTGAACCCAACTGCCTTCTAAACAAGGCAAAATAGTTACAGTACTCCATAACTAACACAGGGCTCAGTTCATGGTTTTGGATTTTTTCTGTGCATTTTTTGTGTAAGATCACATGACTAAGTACTTCATATATTAAAACGGGACTTTCCTAAGTACTTAATAAAGCAACAGACTTAGATTAAGGCTGTTCGTTCCTGCCTCTAGCATATCTTAGAAACCATTTGTCAGTACACCAACACTAACCCTCAGTACATCCTCAGAGTTCAGAAAACTGTATTCCTATTTCTGGCAGACTTAGTCTGCTCGAAGAGAAATTTCACCTCAGGCCAAGGCACCAGGAGCCCTTACAAAGAACTTGAACATGAGCAAGTATGAACATTCTACAAAAGTTCTGTTACAGCTTTCTGGTTCCCAGGCATTATCATTCATTTGTAATAGAACTAGTGTTCCAACAGATCATAAACACATTTACTGCAGCCCAAGTTTCTTCAACTGCAAGTTGAAACAAACCGATAATTTTCGATGCTTCCAGCAACATTCGCCACCTCTACCATCAATGAATACATAGCTGTTAAGCAGACAAAGAACAATGATGATGCTGTACACAGAAACAGCAACTGTTTGTGGTCTTGCAAATACCAGATGACAAGTGAACACTGTTTGGCTCTTCAAACTAAGATTACTAATGGATGGAAAAGGCAAGAGCATCAGATACAGCTGTTTCCCCTTCCTTCATCTAGGATGATGCATCTGGGATCTTGCAGGGCAAAAAGATCAGTCCACGAAAGAGCACACTCTTCCCCTACACTCCCTTAATATCTGCTATTGCCAACTAGGTTGAGAGTTCTAAGGAAACACTACACCACCCTTCATAAATGGGAAGACTGGTTTATGGAAACAGGTGACCAAGTCAAGTTCACAGATCTGCCCCAGAAGCTCCATATTACCTCACAACCCTTCCTGTGGGGGAAAGAGGTCCATGGACTAAAGGAAACTTCACAGGTTTAGTTCTTACTCTTTGCCTCTTTCAGTAACTTGTTCAGAGGCAGCCAATTCAGAGCCATGCTTTATCTGCCAAGCTCCTCCTGGTCCTTTGCTCATAGGCAGGAGACTGTTCCCTTTCAGATGGGAAAAATCATTACTACTCCTGGTCAGGCAAAGCAAGCCACAGTCCTGGAGTTATCCAAGCACATTTCAGGTGTCACAGTAAAGTCAAAGGCAAGTAGGAAGAGAAGGTTGCAATAATGGTAATAATACAGTATCTGTGGGAACAAGCTGATGTTAGCTGACAAGGATGCATGCATGATCAGAAAGTGCAGGGCCCCTAACTAGCACCTGTCTGCAACTAAGTCCACCTGCACCAAAACAGCTCTGATGTCCTGCAGGTTAATAATAATAATACTGCACAACACCTGGACTGTTTTGGCTACTGCCCAGTTAAGTACTATTCAGTTCTACCAGTCATTCCCTTCAGTCATCTCTTCCCTTCTAAGGCAGCTTCCTCACTTTCCATCCAGAAAGGCTAAACAAGTCACTCCTGATTTTCCAGGAAGTAATTTAGGTGAAGTGGTTGCTGTCTTGTTCTGGAGCTACACTGTCATCCCTGACAAGGATGCTCCACACAGGCATTTCAGAACTTCGTGTCCAAGGTCAGGTAACACCACACTGCAGGCCAGTTGGCAAGAGCAGCACTTGTCATTAACATTTTCCCATGGGATTTCAGAAAATCAAATATATCCTGCAGCTTGTGATCCCAGCTGCTGATAGGAAACCCATATCCAGCCTTGATTAGCCAGTGATTTAACAGTTTGTGTTTTAGTATAATTATACAAAGATAAACTGCAGTAGTGGCCATTAAGCACACAAATACCATCTAGTGCATTAGGACAGCCATAAGAAAACAAAATAGTAATGGATAGCTGGCACACATATTATACCATGCACTGTTCAGAGTGAAAGATACAGGCTGAACACTTCAAGTTCACTGTGAACACGTATGTAACAGAAGGACTGTGAACTGAAGTGCCACTCCAGTCCACCGACTGCTTTGAAACAGAAAAAACATGACATATGGCACTTTGGATTACAAACATCACAACTGAAAGCACAAAAACATTACACCATCGGTACACTTGAGGGAGAGGACAGGTTCACCTTCACAATGCTTCTCTTCTGCAAGCATCTAACACTATAGAGGCTCAGTCTAATTGAAGGATCAGCTTCCCTTTGAAAGATATCAAGGTCCTCTTTGTGATGTGTCAGGCTGTAAATAAGAGTTAATGGCAAAATTGCCCAACAAAACCAGATTCTGCCTTCTTACAGTACACAACTGAGATCCGCATGGTTAAAGTCATTTTGCAATGTTTACTTCGAGGGACCACAAAGCCTCTAAAAGGATTCCCCTAAATATCTGGGGAACTTATTTCAAGTTCCTCTAGGTCAGTAGCCTCCTGATAAGTAAAGGAAAGCATCTTGTTATTTCTTTACCAGCCTGGGACACACCTCATTGCTCCAAGATGATATCTCCCTCCAAAACACATTACATAAAGGTGCATTGGTTAGGTGTGAAGTACCATTACTTACTCACCTGAAGATCATGAGTCACTACTAACAATCACCTTCTCCAGTGGTAATAGAAGAATGAACTCCTAATTTCATGTTCAAGCTCTTTTAAAGTTTTTTGAAGAGGGTATGAGAACAGAAGAACCTCAGCACACACACAGGATAACAAACTCCTGTATTTAAAGAGGGCTAATCATAAAACTTGACCTAGAAAGTATGTTTTCAACGTAGGTAGAGAGGGAAAGAAAGCCAACCACTAAGGCTTACAAGACACTCCTTGTTTCTCCAGAGGAATGTGGAGTATCCCGCTCCTATCTTGCACTGCAGCATAACAAAACATGTCTGAGAGGAGTGAATGTTTTACCATATTTTTTCCAAAAGCATCAAGAAGTCCAACATACTCTAGTCCTCAATTTTAAGGAAACATGCACTGTTACTACTACACATGAATAAACAGCAGCTCTCACTCCGCACAGACCATTACTTCCAAGAAGCTGTCACCTAGCGTAAGTTACACCCCAAGCAAAGTGAACCAGACACCGAGGACATCTGCAAGCCTCTGCCGAGCATGTGACTGCGTGGCCACTCACATGCACTGGGCATTGCATAACCAGGGCACGCCACGGGAACGCGGCATCCCGGGGGCTACCGCTGCCGGGTGCGACGGCAGGGTACAGGGACTGACCAGAGGCTGAAGTTCAGGGGTGCTCCCCGGTGGGCCCGCTGTGCCACCGCGGCTGTCAACCCCGTCCCGACGGGGACCAGGGGCACGGGAGAAGACGGGCCGAGCCCCATCGGGGACGAGGAGGGGACACCCCGGTACCTCGCTCCAGCTTCGCGCCGCCCCGAGCCCAGGGGCCTAACCCGGGACACCGCCACCCTTACCCAGCCCCGCCGCCTGGGACACCCAGGCTGCAGGATGCGCGGGGGACACCGCGGGTTCCCCCGCCCCAGGCAACACCCGCGGGATCCCGCTGCCCGCCCGCCGCTCCCTCTCCTCCCCACAGTGCCGGGAGGCCCGGCATTCCCCACCCCACGGCGACCTGCCGGGAGGGACTCACCCGCACCGGCGACAGAAGCAGGAGGAGGACGAGGAAGCCGAGGCCGCCTCGCCCGGGGCTACCTTGAGGGGTCCCCATGGCGGCGCGGGCTGGAGCGCGGAGGACCGGCAGACGCTGTGGGCAGCAGCACCGAGCGGCGGCGAATAGAAGCAGGAGGAGGCGGCGGCCAGGCAGCTGCGCCAGCGCAGTCCGGAAGAGCCGCTCTCGCCTGCCCAGGCGGAGCCGCCGGTCCCTTCGAGGAGAGCCCGAGGGCCGCCCCAGCGCCGCCGCCAACCGCGACCGCCGGCCCGCCCCCGGCACCGCCTTGCCCTGCACGGCCGAAACAGAAACACCGCCCTCGGGACCGCCGGCCCAGAAACACCGGCACCGCCTCCCCCCTCACTGCCTGCCCAGAAACACCGCCCCCGGCACCGCCTCCCCAGCGCGGCCTGCCCAGAAACACCGCCCCCGGCACCGCCTCCCCAGCACGGCCTGTCCCGGCGGCGGGCGGGGCCGCCCGTCACGCCACGGCGGCTCCGAGCCGCAGAGGGCAGGGGGGGGGGCATGTCTGTGGGGCGCCGTCGGGAGGCTCGTCCCGGTGTGGGAGCGCAGCCGTGCGCCTCCGGGACGGACCATCCCGCCCAAGCTGCACCGGCAGCCTGACAGCGGCATTGTCCGGGCGCGGGAGTGTTAATCGCGTAGTTTGTAAATATCAAAAGTCGCTTTTGATATAAACCTCTGGATTTGGCAAAAGCTCCTTAATTTGGCTTCAAAGTCACTGATTCGTGATTTTCAAGGACTGGTCTCGCAGCCCTGCGTGCCGTACCGCTGCAATGAACGGGACCCCCGGGCTGCCCGGCCAAGAGCCGCTGTCCGGGGCTGTGCCCGCTGCCCGCTCCGCTCCCGACGCGCTGACACCGGGTGGCCTGACCGCTGTCGCAATCAGCAGTTCTGGGAGTGCTGGCTGCACTCTGCCAAAGCTATCTGCTTGTTTGGACTATGTTTGGGATCAGTTCGGGACCTGGCTGGGAGGAGGCACAGTAAAAGCAGGGCGTGAGGCATTCCCGTGCATGCTGTCTCTGATTTCCCCACCTCTTTATCGCCTTCCCCGACACTTCATTGCGTTCCCAGACAGGTTACGCGCATTGCTCGTTTTATCCCAGTGCTCGGCTGGGATAAAACATGTAATTTAGCTGATACTGCCATCTGCTGGCAGAAACGCAGACTAGTCTGGGTGTCAGAGCCGCATGGGCTGGCGTGTTGGCCGGCGACCTCCCGGGGATCACATAATCCGACTTTCCGCTGAGAGCAGAACCCGGTTAGAGCAGGTGGCTCAGGGAATTGTCCGGCTATGAATAGCTTCAGAGATAGAGATTTCACAGCCTCTTTGGACAAACTGCTCCACTGAGTGACCACACTTAAACTGCTTTTCCTGTATCTAAAGAGATTTTCCCATATTCCATCTTGCTGCCATGGTGCCTGACTGAGAAGAGTGTGACTCCCCCTTCTCCGCATCCTCCCGTTTGGTAGCTGCCGTGATTAGTAAGGTGTCCCTAGGGACAGCTTTCTGCTTAGGGCTGAGCAAACACAGCTCACAGCTCCAGCAGCCTCGGCTGTCGGGGCAGCAGTAAAATGGATTTTGCTACAGCATGTCAGTATCTATTTTGTTTGGGTTTTTGTCTGGTTTTTTGTTTGGTTGGTTTTATTTGGGGATTTTGATTGTTTGTTTGTTGTTTGGTTTGGGTTTTGTTTGTTGGGGTTTTGGTTTGGTTTGGTTTCTTGGTTTTTTTCTTGTTTGTTCTGGGGAGCCTAAACCTGGACACAGCAATCCAGCTGTGGTCTCATATGTCCCAAAGAGCGGAAGAACCCCAACCCTTGACCTACTGGCCACCCCTTGCTGATGATGCAGCTTGCTGACTCATGTTCAGCATTTCGCCCAACCACCCTATTCTTTTCTTCCAAATTGTTTTCCATCTAGCCACTGCCCAGCTTGTATTTTTCTGTGGGATTACTCCACCCTAAATGCAGGACTCGGCATTTGGCAAGTGCAAAACAAAGCTACAGTAGTTAAAGTTATATTGTGGTTTAATTTTCATGTCATAAATAAAAAATTTATTCAGGACTATGCAATGTGATCCTAGAAGCAGGGGTCCTAGTTGCCACATTTTCCAGGCACTCCACATAAGCCGAGAATGCAGTAGGCATAGCTTGCATAGCTACAAGTTAAAAAAATGCAAGAACCTTGTTTCGTAGTTGGACACGAAAAGAACCACGCAGACACCGTTCTGTCAGGATAGGAGCCAGGGCCAAAAGAGGGGCAAAAGAGGGCCTAGCTTCTTTATTCAGTCAGTTATGTATCTTTTTAGAGACAACCATGGATTGGAGGATGGGGTTACCACCTCTCAATTATACTGGTCAGACCAAAAGTCTATCATATTTCTCCGCCTTAGAAAAAGAATGGAAACAATAAAGATCGGTTGGGTAAACATGGCCTATGTTTACCGAAAAGTGCATGAGAAATTCTATTACAGGAATGAAAACATCGAAAGACTGCAAAACTCAGGGCGACATCAGTGCTTGTGAAAAAAGTGAAGGATAGCAAAACTGACTGAACAGAAATGGTATTTTCTTTCTGTATAAATTACATAGTGAATAAGTGATTTAAGAATGAGAGTAGAGAGAACCAATGTACAATGTTGTGAAACAAGCAAGAGGGAAGCTACTGCAAGGACAACATTCACTATAAAATAATTAAGTCCATAACATCACACTTGTCTACCACCCACAGCACAAATAGAGAGAAAGGGTATAATTTTAATATTTATGTAACTCTCTTAGGGGTATTTCTAGATGTCTGACTAAATTCACACTGTTACTCCAGTGCAATCCCTCAGAGTGCTGCCTTTTTGCACTCATATGCTGAAGTGGTGTAGGTATGAAGACCGATTAACAAACATGGAAATCTTGCGTAATGGTAGATGCTGGAACTCAAACAAGTATCTGTTTTTAGGTGGCCTCTGTACCCTGGCAGCCAGGTGACCAGACAGGGTGTGCCCTCAGTCCTGCTGCAGCCATCAGTCTTCATTGTGGCTCTGTGCCAGATTTGGGGGATGAGGATGCAGAGCTATCCCTGGCAGCTCATGGGCGTTTAAGTACAATTGCATGAGTGTTATCAATGCCAAAGCTGGCACCATTGTCTGTGTCACTTTAGGGTTATCTCATTCCTAATGGGCAGGGAAAAAGTGGCCCTGAATAGTTAACCCAGATCAACACGCTGACAGCAGCTCATTGTCTTGTCTGTGATACACATGGCCCAAAAGAGAACATTCCCATTCCTGCCTGCTCCTTCAGAAGGACATTTATCACATTAGGTTTTATAAGGTTCCCTTTGAAACCCAGGATCGTGCATAACTGTTAGGGACTTGGAAGGTTTACGGGAAGCATTTATTCTGGTTCTCAGGAGCGTATACGAAACTAAATTTTCCTGTCTGGAAGAAGAACCTGCTACTAATTCACTGAACAAGTCCTTTAATTGTCCATTAGGGTCAAATCAGCCCTTTCCCTCACTGGATACCCTGAATGGTGTAAAGTTGCTTGCCAGAAAGCTCATTTGAAATAACTTCATCGTGCTCTGTGTGTTTGATGGAAAGCCAGGAGTGTTGCCTGCAGAGGTGTAGGCCTTACTATATATCCATCTCTTTATTCAATGCAGAAATGAAACCTGTGTTACCACTTCCAGTAGAAACGGAACCCCTAGTGGTAATGACCTTGCAATTCCTAGATGGCAACCTGTCTGGTTAGTTGTGCCTACCAATGGAAACACAGTACATGCCTGTTTTGCAGCAAAATCAATTTAATGTCTATTGTGGTTTATTCTCTGTAATTTATTATGAGCATTTATTTTTTCTATTGCAATAGCACCCAGAGGTACTTGCAAGGACTGGGAGCTATGGTAAGCAACACCCTGCACAAGCACATGGGAAAGCAGAATGTTCTCCTTGGGGATGTCTTGCAATCTGTGTGCAGACAAGCCGCAGCAGGTGAGTGAGAAGTTTCACCCAGTTTCTCATACCTCTGGTTTTTTGTAGACTCAGACAAAACCACTGTAGCTTGTTCCAAGACTGTTTTTCCAGCTAAACCAGAATAATGCTAGTACCAAACAAAGCTGGTGTTTCCTATTTGGTGTTATAAATGAATCATAATCTTTTGATCAGCTCTCATTTGTCTGCCTCCCTCACCTGTGGAGGCCTGCTTGGCTTTTAATTATACACAACCCAATATACAGATGCTCTTGGCTTCCGATTAACCACGTGGAATCAGATCAGAGTGAGGGGGCTGACAGCTATGTGTCTGATGCTGCCAGTACCTCTTAAATATGCAGGTAGTACATCAGGTGATGCTTAATCAAGTCAGTTTATCTTTTTATCTGCCCTAGTGTATTTTGCTCCAGCAACCTGTGCCAGTGTGTCCCTATCTAACCTTAGCCAGTTCTACAGTCACTCTTTAAATCACACCCTTTGTGCATTTATCATTGAAATCTTTGAAACTTGTTCATTTTTATTACACTTCGGTAAAGTTATTTATTGTCTTCTAGAAAAAGCTTGGGACTTGAATTCAATCAACTCAATGTTTGTTCCAGCTTTGCTACAAACTTGCTGGATGACGTGGGCAGATCCCAACCTAGCCAGTGCAATTTCCTCTTCTATAAAGTGGTGCCAATTGCGTGGCAGTATGTGGCCCACAAAACCAGCTGTCAACCACTCAGCTGTTGAAGGCAAACACTGTAGAAATGCAGCTTATTATTGCAGCAGAGTCTGCAGACACTCTGCACTTGTTACTGTGAGTAAATACATGCAGTGTGTCCTCATGCCAGACGCTGTGCATAAGCACTGATATGCTGACAAATTCGAAGTCTGACCTACTAACAGCTGTGTATGGTTTGCACTACCACGGGTTTACCGAGCCTTCATAGCACCATGCTGCCACGTGGTGAGGATCTGCTGTCCAAGTGGAGACTAGGGGCAGAACTGTCACAGAGGAGTCCCTAACGGCACGACCAAAATCTGATTTGTCAGGAGGAACAGAAGACGGGTTTCTGAACTACAATTCACCTGAGGAACAGAGGGATTTTGACTCGAAGACATTTTGTCAGTTTTATACCAGTTTGTTCCAGTGAGTAGGGTCCGATGCAGTAGCATGGCCAAGGCAGCACCTGCAGAAACTCTTTTGGAGTCTTCAGAAAGCAGAATAATTCTTCTGCCTCTTATGCAATATTTTCCTGGCAAGCAGATCATGAGGTTGTGATGTCACTTTTTCCAAGGAGATTATGTGACCCTATATCCATATGCTGGCTGTGTGCATACATGTGCATGTATATATCACACAAGAACGTATCTGTGCAATCCATATAAAATCGCAGAATGTTTCAGGTCTGCACTGTAGGTTAGTGTCATGCTCCATCTGGGCATCCAAGCCATTTGCCATAGCAAAAAGTTGTGTCCCTGTTCTTTCAAGAAGCAGTTCCTTCCTGATTTAGCTATGTTCCCCAACAGCACATCCCGGATCACTCTGCTGATCCTTGCTCCCTGGCAAGGTTCAGCACTACGCAGCTCTGGTGCCCGTTCTGAACCAACAGACTTGACATTAAAAGCAGGACATTAAAGCATTAGTCCAGCTAAAATGCCTTGTCAACATTGAGAGAGCAAAATGGATTATCTAGAGGCAATTTAGGTATGTCTCTCAGATTTCATCTTGCCATAGTTGCTAGGCATATGGTCCTGTTATTGAGCTCATGAGAGTTAGTGTCTCTCGAAGTCACAGAGGAGGTGAAGCAAAAAGTGTATTGATTCATAAATTTTAAGATCAAAGGGACTATTATGATCACATAATGTTAGTTCCTGCATATCACATAATTTCATCCAGTAATTCCTGCATCAAACATAACATGTTTCAGGTGATACATAGCTTTCAGAATGAAAAGTAATTGTTTGTTGGGTTTTTTTTAAATTTTTTTTTAACTCAAATGATGAAGGAACCATCTCAACAATTTGTTTCTGAAATAATTATCCTCAGTCTTGAAAGTCCACAGCTTGAAGTTTGAATTTGTCGGGTTTCAGCCTCTTGATACTGTTTTGATATGCTTTCATGTGCAAAATTACGAAGCTTTTCACTCCCAGAAATCATCCTTTGTAGTGATTTAGGCCATGAACTGTCAACAGCACTTTCCCTTTATATTCTCTAAATAGAGTGAGACGCCTTATTGAGTTATGGCCATAGGAATTTTTGATGATGAGCTACTCAAAATGTAGCTCATCACAATAGAGCATTGTAGGAAAAACGGATGTCAAACACAGTGTCAAAAATATGGGCCTCAGTGTAGACTTTTTCTTTTTTATAATGCACATAATCCACTGCACCATAATAAGCATATCAATAGGGTGTTGACTTTTTTTTTAGCTGAAATACGTCAGATCAGTGTAAGGGCCAGTTTTACATCTAGGAATAATAACAGAACCACCAAGACATGTTTGACCAACTAATTTAAAAGTACAGTCTTATTCCTTTGGTTCCTAGGTTGCTTTTTATAATCTTCCCTTTGGAAAGATCTGACCTAATGGATATTAATGTAATGGGGAGTTTATCAGTGATGTCTGGATCTTTGGATGTCTTGATCCTTGTTATGTTATGCTAAATTAAGTTTTCTTGTTCCCAAGCCAGGCCATTCGCTTTTTTTTTTTGTGAATGGTATCTCATCTGTGAAGACCTGGAAATCAATAACAGTCTAATCAATCAAATGGAATAGAACAAAGTGGTCCTTGTGTAAACAGGAAACTAATTCTGGTGTTGTACAAGGAGTAGAATATGGAAGAAAGTAAAGAAATATTGAAGTATGCAGAACAAGATTATCTGAGTAGTATATTTTTTGTTGAAATTATATGGAAAAATGTATTTTAGCAAAGCAACATTCCTGTTGCAGAATATTAGTCTCACATGGAGTTACATAAATTTATGTATGCTTTATCAAATGCATAAAAGGTCAGGTCAAAAAAAAATGCTAGAATTCAGAACAGTATGAAACTAATTCCCAGGGGCCAAAAGTAGAGCTGCTGTGTGAAGGCACAACTCCATTTAGTCCCAGGTGTGCAGTACAACATTCTGTTGCTGGGAAAAAGAGCCTTGTGATGCCTTTTCCTGGTCTTAAAATCAAGAGGCGAACACGGTTAGAAGGGGAAAAGGGTATTAGCTTGGTATTTATTGTAAGGATCCTTAGGTGCACCACGACCAGGTCGAATACACCTCCATGCACCCCCGCAATGGCCACTGCAAAACCCTCCTCTATATCTGGTTTTACATTCTAGGTCTTACTAATTAACATATCTATCAAAAATTCCCCAATGAGAGGCTCGAATGAGACCCCTCTCTAAGGAACCCTCCCCTGGATGGTTCTATCTTAGTTTACAAAATGTGTTCTGGAGAGGACCTTGGGGCCTGGGCACACTGGCACCCTAACTACAAAGCCTCTAAAATGTTTAGTCTCTTAGCTTAACAAACAAGTCCAAGAATGTAGGCAAAAGCACCAAGAATACAGAAGTTGCAAAAAGGTATAACAGGGGTATAAAAGAAAAGACAAAAATCATCATGGCATCACTTGTGTATTACCTTTGGTTAGGCTCATAGCAAACTTTAACATTTTAACACCAATGACTCAAGGTTTCCAGACAAGGGCTGTATTTTATGTCTGTTCACATCAAATGAAATACAAATGGGCTGGAGTTTGTGCTGCCTCATTTTCTGTACAACAATTCTGAAATTTCTGAGACACCAGATGTAGTTGTGGATTTTCCAAAAGTCACTAAGACTGGCTGTATAAAGAAGTGTGAATTATTCTTGCAATTAACTCTGACTCTGAGGCAGATAATCATCATTGTAAAGTGCATTAAATATGACCTGCAGCTATTCGATCTCATGCTCTAATCCTCTCAGCTCTTCTAAGCTAAACAAAGGTGGGTGAATCACTAATGAGACGGTTTCATTCCAGGAGAAGAAGAGCATGTGCAAGTCAAGTGGAACAATATTGCCTTTTGTATCATTACTGAATAGATGTCCCTGCACACTACACTGCAGTGATGATCTAAATGAAGAGGTCCATATATTTGGGACCTGTGAGGCTATACCACTACTATGTCTGTGCTGGGATGTCACTTCTCTCCACACCCTGCAGGCTTTTCCTTGTGCTCATCCCCACCACACAATGGCTTGATACTAGTGAAATAAAAGAAAAATGCCCTGTATTTTTCCTTGACTCATTGGTGTAGCCTTTTGCTTGGTTGCACATCCTTTGTACTCGCTTGCAGCTGATGGGAAGTCACCAGGCATTTATGCACCTGCATAAATGCAGAGGGGACAGCAGGATGAGCCTCTGGCTCTGAATGTGCAGAGAAGCAAATCTGAATCAGTGTGCTAGTGGAGCTTATTCTTTTCAGGTGTAATATGAAGATATATATGACACTTTAAAGGGAAAAGAAACCCCAAAACCCAACTCAGAAAAAAATGGTGTTATTCTGTCCCAGTTCTATTTCACATCTTTATATTATATCTATCTTCATCCTGTCATCTATGAATTTAATTTAGTGCCCCATAATTTCTAAATCTAAATGTCTGAATTCACTCTTTTCTGTTGACATGAGCTGATGAGCTGCTGTATTTCACTGGTGTGTGAATGAAATAATTTACTTCCTTGCTTCCCTCAGCGATGCATTTTGGAACTCACAAAAGTAATAGTGTCTGCAGAGCACTTAGAAAGCTTTCCACACAAGACACCACTATGCAAAGAACTGCTGCCAATATTAGTGAATCACTTCAGCCACCAAGGGAAAACGGGCTTCCGTTTTAATACAACAGACAAACCACAACAGTATTTACTGAACACTTTAAAGATAACAACAGCTACACAAATACTAAGAATTATTAAGGTTTCTTTGTGAAAACATTAATTGCATGGTGATAAACAGTATTGCAACTTTCGAGCCCATGTACAGGCAGATTAAGCACCTTTGGGTTACAGGGAGCCCAAAACTGAAACCATCCCTCTCTCCAAAGGCTCCAACATGAAACAAATGCTCCCAACAGGAAGGCTCCCACGCCAGAAGTCTTGTTTTGGTTGAATAGTGTCTTTGCTGAAGCTAGATTCAACTTCAGCCTGAATGGGGCAGAGAAAGACTTCACTGCCAGTTCTCCACCATGGAGCCCCCCAGAGAGCCTGTGTGTTATATCAGCCAGCACTAACAAGAGCAAGAAGAGAGCAACAAATCTCTCCCTTTAACCTGTGCTAGCCCCACATTTCAAAGGTTGTTTAGAAATAAGAAAAGCCCATTATAGCACAAGATCACTCAAAAAAAAGCGCCCCAACCTGGTAACTGCATCCTCTCAGAAGGTCAGCAGATGCTCTGTATGGGACACAGGGAGCCAGGTGCTCTTCACATGTTTCACGAGATTCCCAGCTGCAGTGACCATTCATAGAGACAGCTGGACAAAGGACTTGAAAGTCCTACTCTAAGTGGTGGGGAGCAGACATCTTCCCGTGGACAGGCATAGTTGAAGAAGCTCTTTGCTGAGTAACTGCTCTCTTTGGGATGAGACAACTCTCCCAAGAAGATACACCTGGCAGACAGGAAGGGTCACCTGTAGATACTGGACACTTGCATTTGTTGTCTCAGCTTTCTTACTTCAGCTGTTGTTGACCACTGCTGGCTTGCCTTGTCCTCTCTCCTATGCTCTGCCATCAGGAAACAATAGGAGACCATCACCAACAGTGGATGCTTCCACATTTTTTAGGAGGACTGTGTGATTACTACAGCCTGTCTGATATTAAGAGTATTTATTGCATAGCTACTGAAGACTTTCTAATTATTATTTACCTCCTTTGCAAATATGAAAGGGCTTTTCACTTTGAGAGTGTGGTTGTTACCAGTTGTTGATCTGTAGATAATTTAGGGTGAAAGTTCAATATTGAGGCCAGGCTGCCCAGTCCCTGTGCTGTTCTCCAAAATAGTATGTTCATCTTCAGCCCCCTGGAGACTCCAAATAAACCTGTCCTCTCCAGTGTTGTTTGTTAAACAAGTTAGAGTGCTGTCTCTTGTAATGCTGTGCAATTTAAGTTCCCAATAAGGCTCTTGAGATTTCTGCATGCTCAGTATTTTTTAGTCTTTTGCAGATTTTAAGCCTGGATACAGTCATCCTCTAAGCATCTTGCATAATTCTTTGGTTCTGTACCAGTTCATCCGCAAGTTTCTGTTAGGCACAACATTATTTTAATTTAAAAATATAGCAGCATAAATTACCTAAACAAATGAATTTTTCTTACTACATTGTCGGAAAACTTAAAGCTTTCCTATTTAATGTGGAATAGAAATTGAATAGCAATTCCAGCATGCAAGAAAAGGTACACCTGGTTCTGTTCTCTTCACCAGAACACTGACTTCTTACCTAACTTACTCACAAAAAGAATAACTTTATCATTTGATAAAACATATGGCTAATTTGCAATACGTAAACTACATTCATTTGTACTAGCTCACCTAAAGATTTTAACTCACCAAAGCAAAAGTGCAGCAGTTCAGCTGAATCCTAGGCAGACATTTCTTAAGCAAGAATTATTTTGTGTCCTTACAATCTTCCTTGTCTTCAACTTTTAAAGCAATTTTTCAGTAATTTGCCAAGGTTTGAAAGCAAGTGAAATGCCTGGATTTATGTACTGAACTAACTTTTTACCTCAACTCGCTGTAAATTAATCTCTAATGTTTTTGTGGATAACAGGACATGGTATATACTGTTTATACTGCAGAAATGACTGGGTTTTAATGAGGTGTCTTAGAGCAACATGGTTAAAACATAGCTCTTCACAAACCACCTGCAATTTGCACTGCCTTCCCCACACAGGCACTAGTAGCATGTCTAGGTGTCTTAACCACAACAAAGGTCAAAACTGCTGTTCAGACTTCATTTTCCATGTCTGCATTAATTAGTGGGCCTGTTCAGGTATGGCTACGTGTAACCCTCTCACAAACTCTTGAAACACCTGTACACTGTGCACTTCTCCCTTAGTTCCTGCCACAGACCTGGGGAATGAGTGCTTTGCATAGTAGCTGTGGGTACTAAACCATAGTGTCACATATCTGGGTGCAGAACATACAACACCACTTGTGTAGCATCTGTGCTGTTTGTTGTGCCTGACAGCTGAATTTCTGACGTACTTGCACCTGTGGAAAAATGCCCTGGTTGGTTTGCTCAGCGAGCAGTCCTCCTCTACTCTCAAAAGTGCACATAAGGTTCCAACACATAAGATCCAACTTAGGATCCCCATACGCTGCGTGGGCATTGCAAAATCAACCGCTCCGTTTCTGTTGCTGGACAGATTGGCAGATCAAGATGCTGCAACTGAGAGGACATCCCCTTGCTTTTTGTTTGGTTGGTAGCTTTTGGCATAATTTGTAATACTCTTGATCATTTTTATGGAGCTTCATGTAGTAGCAAAAATGTTACCTCAGCCCTGGGCTGGCAGGAGAACTTTTCCTGTTGTGATGGCTCAGGCAGGATCTCACCTCTAGTCTCTCGTGGCACTTGGAGGTAGAGAGGAATGGTCACTGTCAGCAAAGGGAGAGCAGGGGTGTCATGGGGCCATTCCACGACCAACTGAATCCAAACAGCTGCAGGGTCCGGGTGTCCTTCTGGCGCAAGGGCCCAGTGCTCCCGACCCACACCGTTACAGGTGTGTGGCCGTGACAGTGTGGGGCTGCGTGTCTGAAGCAGCAGGAGAGCTTGCCTGTGCCGGGATATGTGGGGACCAAACGTCGCTGCTGGGATCAGTGGGATCCTGGAGGACAGGCAGGGCTGTGGTGCAAACGCAGCTCCTGGGCCACCCCCTGCTCTCGTCATGGTCCCGCACTCGGCGATGCCGGGCGAAGGCCACAGCTCGTGGTGACCCTGTAGCAAGGGCCTGGTGCGTTCAGGGAGCGTGTACTGGACAGGCTAATCAGTTCTGCAAACTGTTCCAACCTAGGATTACTGTCATGCTACTTGTGGTCAGGGCACATCTTTGTCAAACTGCATCTGCTACAGGGCTGCATTAGCTTTTCCTTTGCTTTTCCTTTGCACGGAGGAGTCGGAGGATGCGTTCATTTTTTGTTAGTTCTGCCGGCAGTTCGTTTGCCTGGAACAAAAGACCCTTGAGGTTAGCAGAAATGAACATGTAGTTCCCAGTCGAGGTTGAAAAGCATTACACTCTACAGAAGATGGTACTGGGCGTTACAATGACGTGGGTTTTTTCTAGTGTTGTCTCCACCACTGCTGAAGGTATCTTAGGAAACCATCTTTCAGTGTTCACGTCTCACTTAAGTCTTCAAAACAATCCCAGAGTGGAATTTGAGTGACAGCTTATTTTGTGATGACTGTCCAGGCTAAATGCCCTTGGGCTCCCTATGCTTCTGCCACAGAAGTAAAACAGAGCATAGCTGCTGATTTTTGGGGGCAGTGAGGGAGCTCCTTATGTACTATAGCGCATAAAAATCCAAGGGAAGATCTAAATTGCTATGAAATAGTGCTATGCTGTAAGGTTGGTAATAGAACATGAGTTTGTTACTGTTTTTTTTAATTTATTGTATACAATTTTGGTAACATAAATTATTTATGATGAAGCTGCTTCTGAAAATCAGTAATTCTGTCCTGCAAATTACTCTGCCATGCCAAATGGCATGTTGTTTACAAAAAAAAAAAAAAAAATCAGTAGGAGAGGTTTCTGCCACACACTTTCTTCTACTGCACACCCTGCTGCTGCAGATCACTGTCAGTGGCAGAAAAATCTTGTACATTTTTCAGGTTATAGTATCAGACCAAAATGTATTAACACAGACTAGTGTGTGAGAGGCATTAACTGTGCTGCCATCAAGTGGAATGATACAGAAATTAACAGCCACAGATTTCATATTAAATGACCAAAATATTTACAAGATAAGTGCTGGATTACTTGTTTAACAAACTTTCACTCACCCAGTCATAAAACAGAAGTCAGTGCCAGACCATTCATTTACAACTTAACAAAACCAGCTGGATATCAAACTCTAGCAGCAAATAGTTGAGAAACATGTCAGAGGAAGACACATTCCCAGAAGTTATCAAACATGCAATGTTAAAACACTTCACATCATAAAACCATGGTAAGTTTTCTACAGAAAATTTGCTGTTATCAAAAGATTGCAAAACTAATTTAAAAACTAACAGATCTACAGTTAGATATGGAAAAGACGCATGTAATTTGGTTTTTTTTTCCTTGTATTAGCAATGCCCTGAATTCTACACAGAAACATGGGCTGCCCCCACCTTGATGGCACACACGGCTCCATCGCTCAGTGCTCCCCAGTGCTCCTCGCCTGGGAGGATGGTGTGCCAGGACCTACCTTGTTCCTCAGGCAGGGATCTGCTCCTGCCTCCAGGAGCAGTGCCACTGTCCTCACGTTGCCACTCAGGACAGCTGCATGGAGAGCAGAGGTCCCATTCTAGGAAATGCCAGTGGAGGTGTTTGTACCATGCATGGGAAGAAAAGCAAAAGGCAGTGAAACACAAATGTTTGCAAAGAACAGACCTATGAGCGAGAAAGAAGCAACATGGGAGATTAGGTCACCAAAGGCACAGCATCTGATTTAGGGTGCTGGCAGCCTAGTGGGATGTGAAGGAGGTGATTTTAAATGCTTTAATAAAAATGAGAGTCAAGTTCACTTTACCATAGCAGTATTTCCTTTTAATAATCACCCTTGTCAACAGATCAGAGGTGACATGAACACAGCACTTGTTTCTGCCTGGCAAAATCAGTCATTAGCAAGTGAAACAGAAGAACAAGCAGTAATGGAAGCCATCTGTGCATTTTATCTTCTCTCTCTGATGATTAATGGCCTCAGTGTCAGACGGCTGACTTGTGGGGGTTTTTATGGCTGGCCTTTTGTTTGTGGTTGCAAAGTGACAGTTCAAATATGTGTGGAAGCTATTTCATACTTGAAATGAATAACTAAGTTGATGCCACCAGCATTTTCAAATACATTAAGTTTGCCAATCGTTTGCATGCAGAGGCTATCCAAGTATGTCTTTTATGGACACAAAGTTAGGTCAGCCACTAAAAAGCAGCTTCCAAATATCTGTTATTTTTCAAGTCACTTTATGAATTCAGAGGAAAACAAAATCTAGTAGAAAATCTGCTCACAACAGATCTTCTAGGACACTATTTTGTTGACTAAATGTATTAGAGGGCTGGGTATAATCTTAAAACTGTACAGTCAAGAGCAATCTACTTACAGTAGAAATAAAATCAAGTGACCAAAAGCAGAATTTCTTCTACGACACAATGTGCTTCCTCATTCTAAGAATTAAATTCAAGGTTTTGTTTAAAAAGATTTGTGAGTGGCATTAAGGCTAAAAAAGATAATTTCATTTTTGTCTTGATTTTTTGGGCTCAAACTCCTATCATCTTCCACTAGAGCAGTAATAAATGCCAGGTCTTTCATCAAACCTTTTGCCTTCTTGTGTTCTGCCTAAAAAATCTCTGTGTTTCACTACTAACCTTCAGCAGGCCAAGCGTGGGAGAGAATTTCAGCAACTCTTCTATCACATTGTTGTACCCTTTAATGGCAGCCTTCAGTAAAGCAGTCGTACCATCCTTTGAAAAAAGAGGAATGTCATTAATGCCTTGCCTGCATTCCCCTCGCAGGAGAAGCTGGAGGGAAAGAAGAAGCTGGAGGGAAATGCCAGCTCTCCCCACGCCTCTGAGAGGAGGGTCTTCTCTGCTCATCACCTTTGAGAAGGCACCTCCACAGCATGTGCTGCTGGTTTTAGGGTACCTGGAGGATTGTTCCTCTGGCAGGGAAAAACTTCAGGGTAAAATGAACCAGTGATAATATATACCATCTTTGTCTCTCAACTATGTGGACATTTCCATTCCCTCATTCCAGAAGCTACCACCAGGAAGCTGTCCCAGACACAACAGGGAAAAGGAAACCCATGGCGGGACTTCGCAACCTGACAAACAGGACGAACTCTGGGGGCACCAAGCCTCCATCCAGGCAGACTTACAGCCCCCCAAAGGAGGCATTAAGCTGCAGACAGAGTGCAGGAGGAAGTGCTACTCACATCCCGCGCGGCGTCTCGCTCCGCTCCCCGGAGCAGCATCACTCGCACCACTTCACTGTGACCCATCTGCGAGGCAATCCACAAGGGAGCTGTCCCGTCCTGCAAACAAAATAAGACTGCTGATGGCTTCACTTCAGTGTTCTATGCCCTCTGATATTTTACTGCCCAAGCCTATTGGAATGGATGTACCATCACAAGGAGACAGATGCAGAGCTGTGTCCAAAAATATGTGTGAGGTTGGTGTATCAAGTTAGAACTGTTTCAGTTTGTGGAGTAGAGCCACCCTTACTGCCTTCTCTTGCATAGTTTGCTGAAAATGTGCATTGCTCTGTGAAATTAAAGCCCAGTTAGGCACCAGCCATGCCTGAAATACACAGGGAAGTTTGAAACATAAGGGCTAAAGGTATCTTGTGTACTTTGAACTCTAGGTGGTTAGACGTGACAGAGGATACAGACAAACCTCAGCATGCACAGGCAGATTCTGCAGCTGGGTGCCTGTACATGGGGAGTGAAAGCTGTTTACAGAAGCTAGGGAGCAAAGCAAGGTGATTACCAACTTTCAGTATTAAATGATGTTATCCACCCTCAGGGAATCTGGTAAAAACGTCCTGCCTTACAGCAAAGGTATTTCACAAGTTTTATCTTCTAAACTCCACTAGAAAACAAGGCAATTATCAAGGAGTCCAGCATGAAACAATCTACTTTGGAAAAGTTGTCCTATGCAATCATTATTTGAGCACAAAACTTCAGAAAATAAAATGCACATTCAGAGTAAGCTAAACTTTTTGATGGATTTCCCTCCCAAAGGCAAAGGTGAGTTGAAGCACTACAAGTATTTCTCACAGCAAGTAGAATTTAGTTTTGTGTCTTTTCTTGTTTTTGATTCTAAATGGCCTGATTCTCCAGACTGCAGGAGGACTCCAGCAGTTATGTGGTGCCAAACTGATTCTCATGAGCCTTTAAAAAAGGTTTTGCCTGTATGGATTTTAACATAGAAGTGAGGCCCCACAAAGCAGGGTGCCTGATTCTGCCTTTAGGGCTTGCCAGTTCCCCTCACCACCCTCTGCAGCCTGAAGGCTTGGCTCAAAAGAGGAAGACAAACTACACTGAGACTTCAAAAACAGCCTTAATGAGAAGTTTCAGGAGAAATAAACTTTTTATATTAAATATTGCCACCTTGATCAAAGAAATAGTCTCGCTCCCCAGAGCCAGCTGAAGATTCCTATGACTTGCTCATGCAATCCAGAAAACCATTGTTGAACCAGTTCTCTGCTTTCCATGGACTAGTGAATTAATCCTTGCAAAGAAAGAGAAAAGTTATTTCTTCCGTTGATCTAATAATCTGAGCTTCCTTTTTTCTGATTCTGAGAAGGAACGAAAGCACATCCTGAGATCTTCAGTATTCTCAAATGGTGATCAAACATGATCTTTGCCCGCCCTTGTATAATTTCTCTCTAAGTTAACGCATTGAAATTAGTGACTGAGCTCACTCTGGTGTATATCCTGATAATACAACAAGTGTTCTTTGTGATTCAAAAATAACAAAGGCTGTCATGTATACAGAGTATGTGATGTTAATGTGACGGCAAAAACTGTCCCTCTCCAATTTATATTGTTTTCCCTACCAGTAAACTGACACTTCATATTTTTCTAATCTCCCCCCACCAGAGGGCTCCAGAAAATAACAATAGGTGCATTGGAAAAGCCTGTGAAACTTGGAAAATATCTGACAGCAGCCTACACAATTTAATCTGCGTGAGGAACCAATGCTGTGCAAATCCATGCTTGTATTTACATAAGCAATGAAAGCACAGGCTCAAGATAGGAAACATAGCAGCTTTTTTTTACTCACAGTGAAGTTTGTAGGAACAACCCCTATTTTCAGGTATAAATGAAAAGGAGTAAAAGGAAATACAAATGTCGGGTAACATCAGTCCTACCATTAATTGTCATTAATAGTATTGCTGTCAGACATCATCCTCAGCACCTCAATTACAGGATAGAGGCAAAAGTACATTATGAGGAAGAGAGGCTGTCTTGGAGGACTTAGCCTGAAGAGAAGAATGATAGCGAAGATGATGATGGGCTCACATTGACTATGGTCAGCTTTCTTCTCTTAAGCAAACAGCATCTAGCATTAAGGTTTATGCAAATGTCTATAATATTTATATGGGGTAGATGAGCTTTCTGTCCATTTTCATGTTGGTGAACAATGCAAAGCAGATACTACATTTTACTGTATGTGTAAAACAGATAAGGGCTTGGAGATGAGTCAGGAAGAAAGTGAGAACAGGGAAAGATACAGTTCAAAAACTACTTCCTTGTCCCTGTGTCCACCCAGCAGGCTGTGATCACTACATTCCTAGAATCATTTTAAACACCCCATATGTTTGTAAGGTGTTCTTTTTTCCACATTTGGCTACAAGCTAGTATATATGGACAACACCTTATTACATCCAGCAGACAAAAGTTCCAAATATAATCTTACTGAAATTATTAATCCTCTTTCTCTTACCCATTAACTAATGACTTCATCTTGCAGCTTTGAATCTCAGCTTTTGCTTGTGGCTTGAAGTTTTAGAAAAGGCCAGATTAGGGTGGGAGGTGAAAGACCCCTCGAATTCCCAGTAGGAACTTCTAGGGGCAGAAACCTCCAGCTTTCAGTCTGCTCAGTGTCATCTCCTTCTTTGCTCTGCCCATTAGTCCACTTGCACCACTACACCTAATTTGCCAATAGCAAACTGCTTGCTTGTCTGAAGTGCACCCAATGTAGGTTTACTGGCTTCACGTATGTGCAATTGCGTATCATGTGCTAAGAAAGAAGTCATTAATTTTCAGATTATTTTGAATCTGCTTAGCCAGCCAGAATAAAGCCTGTTGGGACACAGGCTGCCAAAACAGCATTGCCAAAGAATCTTACAGCTTTGTTTTGCGAGTTGAAGAAGCATAGAAACATCTCCTGTAGCAGGCTTCAGACACTGCCCCCAGCTCTGTCTAGACAAAAAGATGACAAAAGAATTCCTGCCCGGCTCCTCAATATTGGCAACAGCAGAAGGCAACTACAACCCAAGAGAAATGACATTGCCAGGGAAGAAACTTTCCAGGAAGCTTCAGTATTTGGTCTTGTGAAAGCTGAGTTGAAGGGCTTGCACATGGACTGCCAGGACCATCCAAAATGCTCTGTAGTGTCAGAAATACCCCCATGGGACCGGAGGTGGGACACCAGACTGAGGGGGAACTGGTACACACTACAGTAGCAGGAAGAGACATAGAAGGCAGATGCATGTGTGTAGGTCCATAGATTAAGCCCCCAAATTCCCAAGGTAGAGAGGAAAACCTGGACACCACGAGGAAGGAGAAGCATGAACTCACACCTGGCACTCTGCAGCCTTGCATTTGAGGTAATGTTGCCTGGAAAAGTTTTCTACCACAGTGAGAGCAATGCATCTTGTAAATGAGAATGCGAGTTGTCTGGCATTGAAACTGCCCCTTCTAGAGCTACATTCCTCATGATCAACATACCACCTCCTAACAAAGTACAAATCCATTTGTTAGTAAGAAAGAGACTGAAGTCCATCCAACCATTACTTGACTAATTAACCAGTAAAAATGTTCCATTTGTTAAGGAAATGTTTCAGATTACAGTGGGCCCAAATACAAATGCCACGCACTTATCCAGGCATAATCTTAGCAGGGATCGGAGGTACCCTCAAGCAAAGGTCTGTCCTGCTGGAGATGAAACAGAGGAGCCAGGAGGAACATTCACACAGAGACAAGTCTTTGCCTCAACTAAGATTTAAAAGTGCCTCGTGAAACATTGTGTTGTAGAAATTGGATTAGAGAGCTAAAAAAATAGTGTCAAAAAGAATTAGGTGCATTATAATTACAGATAGCAGAATGCAGTTTTAATAGCAACAGGGTTCAGCTACACCTAACGCTCCCCAACCCTATTTTGACTTACTCAAAAAGTATTAATGCATACCTTGGTCTCTCCTTCTACATTGAAACTTTAGACTGTGTTAATTAAGAACTTTTAACATTTCTTAGGCTTTTTTTCTAGGGAGACAGTGTGGAGGCAACCAAGGAGCGGCTAATGCATCAACCAGGGGGTAGCTGCCAGCGCAGCTCTGGTGCTTGGAGGTGGGGCTAGGGGCAGCAGGAAAACTGTTTTAGTTAAGGCTCTTAAAATACTAACCCTCTTTTCCTTACACCACAGCTAGGAGTGTACACAGACCTACACATAGAGCAGAAGCATATAGATAAATGTCTGTTGCCACACTATGATTTGTCAGGCTTTTGGTGCAGATAAAAGGAAATACTGCAAATACCTGGCAGAGCTTGTCTCATGCCATGCTGTCCACTGTTATTAGAGTTTTCGCACTCATTTGCTCTTGTCTGCTGCTTTTTCACTTGCTGCAGTCAGTGATCACAGCCACCTGGCAGACATGCATGACTGATTACAAGGACAAGACCTTATCTCATCAATTTCAAATGTGCAGTGAAGACCCAGGACAGCTACCTTGCCTGTAGGGTTTCAGCAGACCACAGGCAAGGCTGTCTTAAAGCAGGTAGAGATTCCTGAGAAGCCCTATCCCTAACCAGACATTTCTACATGCTGGGTGTAAAGCTAGCTGTGCAACTCCCACCTCTGGCTGTTTAGGCACTGATTTTAAAATCAAGAAACAGACAATCAATTAAGAAACACTTTTATTTGGAAAGCAAGAGAACTTTCATACACATCTCTGCATACCAGGCATGCTTACCTAGCCCATAGTTAGTTTAAAACCTAGAAAGCCTCTTGCACCCTTACCGAACTCCAGCATCTGGTGATGCAGAGTGAATCCAGCCCCTAACCCCCTAGCAGGGATCTTTGAACCAGCCACAAATCTAGCTCACACTTCCCATTTAATGATCAAACAACAGCCTCACTGCTTGCAGAGGAGTTAATTTCGTGCTTCTGGCTACCACTGGTTGTATGTGTTTGCAACATCAGACCCGCTAGAGTGACTAGCTGGAAATGGGGAGAAAAGCTTTTCGTATGTATCAAGAACTTCCAGAGGTAAAGGCAACACTCATACTTGAATTTCAGAGTGCACAGAAATGACACAAAGTAAAACAAACAAACAAATAAACCAAAGTAAAACTAAAAATAAAAGCATTTTTCAAAGATAAACTTTGACACCAAAGCCACATCTGAAGGTCTGGAGATTTCAAAAAGTAGAATTTAGTACTGCCTCCTCCTAGAGCTCCCAGATTTTCAAAAGCTTTTCAAACAATTTTTGAAAAAGAACTCAGAGATGTCATAGTCTGTGTAGCCCTTCAAAAGTAACATGGTACAACACAAACAGATCACTAGCTGCAAGAGGTAGTGCTAGGCCCTTACATCAACATTCCATACAGCTGGAGGGTTTTATTTTGATTTAGTTTGGTGCCTGACCCAAACATGCATGTGGTTCAAACCTGTTCAAAGGAGCAGTCAGTGGTTTGATCTGCTCTCGAATCACAGAATCATTTAGGCTGGAAGAGACCTCTGAGTCCAACCATTAACCCAGCACTGCCAAGTCCACCATTAAACCGTGTACCCAAGTGCCACATGTACACTGTCTTTTAAAAACCTCCAGGGGTGGTGACTCATAGGGTGCAAGATGTAGATCTAGAGCAGAGTTTTCAGTTTCACTTCTTCCGGAAATGTCTGAGGTACTGACTTCAAAATCATGTTACCAATCTGAACTAAAACACAGAATGTGGGCACAGCCACAAATTGCCTTCCAACGAAACACCTCCACAGGAACCCAATGCCTGGAGAAAAGTCCAGTGTTAATTTTCATAACTATAAAATTAGAAACCAGCTCTGCCCTGAAGTGTTGATCATACCTGTCGTGGCTGGTTAACCTTTGCTCCTGAAGATAGCAGCAATCGGATGACATCCAGATAGCCTCCTTGTGCCGCCAGGAAAATTGCAGAAGCCCCATCCTAAGAACAAACACATCCATCTTACACTGTGTTGAAGTGGTGCCATTTTTCCACACAAAAACAAATCAAACTGGACCAAGTTCTCATTCCTTAGTTATGCTTTGTAACAGCAGATATACAGCCATGCTCAAGAAATAACTATCAAAATTCAAAGTTCAAAATAAACTATGGCAACATTTTTATTCAGTATGCACAGATACTGGCTCCCATCATATATCACATCCAGCATTAAATCCTGGGTCTGGAATACTAAGAGTCTAGTTCATTGAAGCATTGGGCTACATAACTAGAAATTAGTCCCTGTACAGAAATATAGGTTCATTTAGCTTTTATATGTTCACGCAGAAGTGTTCTGCTACATGGATACCTGGTGGAAACGTGTCAAGTACTTTGCAAGACTGCAAACCCCAGCACTGAAGTCTGCCCTTGAGGCTGAAGGAGTCAGGCCTGTGCCATGCTACTGTGCTACCCCAGAAACCACCATGCTACTGCTCTGGCACATCTTGTAGAAGAGACTTCACTGTAATACAGTAATCTAAAAGTATTTCGTAGCTGTATCAGAAACCAGAATTTTCCTGCAAAAAGCTTGTGAAAGAATAAATTGTGAGCAAATACAGGGTTTTATTTTTCTTTGACATGTCTTTCATGTGCAGATGTTCTCAGAATTTTACTTCAGAGAAACCTCTTCCATAGGAAAAAAAATTAAAAGTCATATTTCATTAAGTGTTTTTCATGAAACCTTTTCCAACAGCATTATAATCCATCTAACCAAGTAGAAGCAGAAATTCGTACTGAGGGTGGGACAGGTGTTTATCCATCCTACATCCACAGCACTCAGCACAGGATGTGCTAGGACAAGTTTTCCCAGGAGGCGAGAATCTTTTAGATTAAATAGAGACATGAATTAACCCCTTCACTGCATCTCAGATGTGCAAGTACTCATCTCATGCCAACTCAGGCAGGTGCTTATCACAAAATACAGGGAATTTTAGTGAAAGCCTGTTGTTGACCTTGTTGGCATATCACTATGTTGGGACTAAAAGCTGTTGTCTGCAGAGAGAGTGCTTAGCTGCTCCTCTAACTGAAAAACTCAGCACAGACTTGGTGAAGCGTGAGCTGAATATAGTGCCCTAGGGACTGAATTTAGGATGTTTGACATTGATTTCAAGACAAATGTCCTGGTAAACAAAAGAGGTGTCTGCTGGAACTATAAATGCCTGCCCCTGGGCCCTCTGATGGGCTGTTTTCTCTGGGTGCTGTGTGAGTTTATGAAAAAAACCTGATGGTACCGGAGCCTTTGCAGACTTCCTCCAGAGACAGAGAACATGTAAATATAGAAAGTAAACAAGGTGGTGTAATATTAAAAAGGTTGTTTATTGTAGGATCAGTCAAGATGGAGAACCTTCATTCACTGATACCTATTTGATTTGAATTGATGCTGTAATGAGAATGCTGTTTTGAGGCTATAACATATTTCTGCAAGAAATACTATTTAGTTAGGGTATTCTTTTGTCTCCTGCTCTCCTGACCCCTCACATGAGTCAATTTAAGATTAAAACATTGATCTTGATGGTTTTGGGAGGAGTATCCAAATGTATGCTCCAAATCCCTCTCATCTGTCTGCCTGCCAGTGAAACTGCCCTACAGGTACCACTTGACAAATGCAGCTTGGCCCAAGCAACACCTATTTTCAGGAGACTGTATTGTTATTTTATTACACAACTGTTTCTGACTGGCTTTGCCCAATGTCTGTGAGCAACGAAAGTACATTTTTAAATCCAATTGCAAATACTGCTCATTTCCAGGAGAGACAACAAGGAAGTTATTTTACTGCCTTGACCTCTGGGTAAGAGTCTGCAGGTGTGGCAGCATAGCTATTTTTAAACTGAGTGGCAACCCCTGGGATTACCCTGCAGAAGGATGAATCACTGCCCTCAGATCAGAAAGACAATTCCTACTTGCACAGCAGAGAGGGTGGAACAGCCTGCTTTATAAATGAGGGGTGAGGCAGCACTGAGGTGGGGATCACCCTATGACCACTTCTGCAGTCACCAGCTCTTGGCTCCCATGCAAGCCAGTAGGAACTGCGAATGCAAAAGCGTCCTGCAGATCCAAAGCCAATGGAAACAGCTGAAAAAACTAATATATCTCAGGGAAACAACTTCCTCTTTGTCAGTCTTGAGTGCCCTGGGGTAGGAAAGAGTGGTGGGCAGAGGCAGAGGCAAAATCTGCTACTCATTTTTGTTGAATGCCGAAAAGCTCAACTTATCTGTGTCTCTGCTGGAGTAAATTAAATCCAGAGCTTCATTGGTTCAATCCAACTTTCTGAAAAGTCAACTAAACAACATCAGTTCAGCCATTTTAACCGTACTTTGCCCAAAACACTGGCAAACTGGAGATTCACAAATACCAAATAACATAATTTTAACAGATATTAAAAGAAACCCACTTTGAAGTCATTTAAAGATTTTAATTTTTCTGTTCTTTCTGGCAGAAAACTAATGTACTTCAGAGGGTCTAGAGCTACTCACTCTTCTGCAAATCCTGGTAGAACATGACATGCTGTTATGTCCAAGGCTAATGGGTAGCACAGGTCTGTTCCAGATTTGGTACATATCCTTCATACAGATAACAACCAAAAGGCAGCCAAAGAATCTTTTCTGATTTTGTGCTACTTCTCTCAGCATCATGCAAAGCAGACAGTTAACAAAATTCACATCTTAGAGGAACGGAGTAGTACAAAACTGCAGTGTTTGGCAAATGCCTGTCTGTGCTGGAGCCAGGGTGTCTGCTGTCGTCCAAGCAACAGCACATTTGTTCCACCACCACCATTGTCAATATTGTGTGTGTCAAATAACTCACATAGAGTTGATCGTGAATGTTGGCGCCGTGCTTCAGCAGAGTTTCCACTACTTTTGCGTGCCCGTACTGACAGGCAGCCAGGAGAGCAGTGCCTCCGTCCTGTGAAAAAGCGAAGAAGGGGTACAGTCAGGTGAGAGGGCAGGGGCTGGACTGAACATCACCATAAAAAAAAGAGCCAAACTTTAAGACTTTTTAGAATCTGGCTCACAGCAGTTCTGTAATGAATCTTCCATAACTTTAATGCCAAGTGTTGCCACGTAAATCTTTCAACTTCGCTCAGTCACTACATACATTTTTCTCCTGAGTATTTTTAGGGAGGGAAAGGAACTAAAAAAATTCTGCTTTTTGTTCCTCATCTTCTGCCTTGCCATTAGAAGCTTTGTTCCTTTCACAGCTCCAAGCTCCTCCACGTCTCTTCCTTTTACAGCCAAATTCTTCATGTCTGCCAAACTCTTCCACCGATGGAAGGACAGCACACCTTCCCACTGCTCTAGAGCCTATTGATCATCTGCTCTTCTTTGGCCACAACCTTGTGCCCTGTTTTGTCCTGCCTCTCATCTGTGGATTGCTCGCCTGAAGCCGAGTAGGGAGGAAGCATTTTAAAGTATGCTAGCTAACTGTGGAAGTGTGAGTCTGACCAAAGGCATGACCATCAGTGAAAGCGCCGTTACTTCTGCTGGAGAAGTGATCCCTGCAGGTAGGATCAATCCCAGGCAGTTAGAATTGCTGCCTGTCAACACTAAAGGGAGATCTAGGCACATGCATCAATCCCTGCTTGTAGAAACACTCCCTTGGGAGCCATCTGAGAAGGGAAACCCCTCAGTGTCGCTGGCGATTGACGCCAAACCAGCTGAAAAAACAAGCAAATGTGGGTCTTGCCATCTTAAGGGTGCTGTGCCCCACTCAAAAATTACCAGTATTTCTGACACAGATACGGAGAGGAAGTTCTTATCTTCTGCCTGGGATGGCACCACGCCATCATGCAAAGATGATGCACACCCCAACATATCCCCACCACAGTCCTTCTCTCTCCTTCCCTGCCTTCTCCCTGTCTCAAGACTCTCCTCCACATGATAAGCTATCTAAAGTGTTTCAGGTAAATGGTTTCTAGAGCTGTTATTAATGTGGACACAAGACTGTGCTTTCCCCTAGAGTTGTTCTCTGAAACACCACCAAAGTTGTCTGAAATATTCCATGTAGACAGATATCCACAAAAGAAGTTACAGCTTGAGTGACCAAATGGATCTTTTATAATGGGAAGTGCCAATCAAATTTATTAACCAGTGGTGCAATTTCATGGCTATAACAGCCTTGTGAAAACTCAAGCTCTGACACGACTGAACTAACCCACAGGCACTGTTTATAACTACCCCCAAAACCTCACCTGCCTATGACGTTGAAAAGAAAAGAAGGCTTGGGTGTCAGCAAACCCAGAGATGTGAGGCTGTTGTGTGACAGTCTAAGAATTGCCTGTTAATTCTGGATTATTTGAGTAAATACAGTGTGTAATCAGGTCAGTGGAGTCAAGTTTCTTTAATGAGAAATTAGACTTTCCTGACAAATTAAACTACCATGATTCAATGGGAACTGCTGGAACAAAACACAAAAGCAATCACAATTGTGCCTGGATTAAAAAATACCTTATACACACTTAAAAGACAATGGAAAAGCTAATAGTTTCGTGAAACCTATTTCCTCTCTCCAACTAGCTGAAAGCCACTTTGCTCAAGTGGTGACTTACCAGATCAAAGGGCTACAAACAGAAAAAAAAGAGACATTTTTAAAGACCCTTTCTCTGAAGGAAGTTGAGAGAGAAAGGTTAGTGAATTAAGAAGAGAAACTATGCTATCCAGACTGAAGGTCCTCTGTGGAGAGGCAAGAAAGGAAAAGTTTTAGGAAGTTTAAAACTATTTAAGTTCCCTGTATGGAGGGTAAATAGACATGCTCAGTTGGTTGCATATGGGAAAAGTTTGTTTATTGCTTTATGGTCTGGCTTTTGTTTTCTAAAATTCTTGTGTTTTCCACAAACTCCTGTTATTTTTAGAAGATTGTTTGGTTATTAACATAATTTCTGTACGGAACCAAATGGCAGGTGCCAAATAAAAGGCAGGCCTGCAAAGCTAACCACAGTTGGCACAGCAGAGCTGAAGCCCAACACTTGGAATCCCAATGTGTGATCCCACCTTGGGAGGCATGACAGCTTGGGGTTTAAGAAGGGCAACACTCTCCCAAGATATGTCTAATTAACTTAAAAAGGGGATTCTGTTTGGTTTCAAGTGTTTGGTTCAACCCAGTGAACAGTTTTAGACGCTTTTTTTTTTGAAAGAATAACACAATTCCAAAATACACCATTTGGATCTTTCAGACTAAAGTGACCAAGTTTTCCTAGATCAGTCTAATCAGAGTCCAGAGGTTAGAAGAAGAGCATTGGATGGTCCCCAATTCCATCTGTCCACTCTGAATCAAATATTTACTGGGTCAGAGAGAACTGGATAATAACTCCTGGATTCATGGGTCTGGTCCCTATGGAAGACAATTGAAGGCTCATAGGTCTGGTCCCAAAGGAAGACAATTGAGCTCTAAGACCTGCTCTACTGTCTGTCTGATATATGAACCTGAATACATTCAACAGAAAGGACTGGGATTCCTCTGCATGCTCTGAGTTGGGGATACCACTGTGAAAAATCAGATATACATCTTTCTGTAAGAAAGGGAAGTTGGGGGCAGGAATCTTTTGCACTGACCATGTGGTAAGACAGCACTTAGTTAAATCAAGGAATTGTCAAACAGTGCCAAAGTCCACTGTTTATTAGTAGGAGAAAACCCAGTCCCCCTCTTGCCTCTATTGAGCTTCTATCTGGTTTTCTATTACAGTTTACTCCAGCAGGCTCTAGCTGAAAACCCCAATGTTTTACAGACCATGGGGAAAGCAAAAAAGTTGTGGGGGATAAAAAAAAAAAAGTAAATGACAGAGTTTTAACACCCCTATCAGCCACGTGACTACCTCTTTCCTTTTTGGCTTCAGCTGAGATAAGTAAAAAACTGAAGCAGCGTCTTTGGTATTGGCAAGCCTCTTGGAAGTTCTGAGCAGGGCAGCAAGTGGGAGCTGGACATGTGAGCAAGCACTGAGGTGCTCCTGGGGCTATCACCCCTTCTGCAGTGGGCAGGAGGCTGTCTGTGCAGCCTCTGAGAGAAGGCACATCGCCTTGGGTTCACTTCTTGCTCAAATCCTGTTTTCCTGATGCAATGAAGCTTCCGGTAATCCTGCTCTACAAATATTTCCAGCTCAGATAAGAGACACTTTTCTCAGGTACCTCTGCAATTCTTCTCCTGAAACCATTTTTCTGCTGTCCCCAGAGTCTGTCTTCCTCACTGCCAGCACATAACAGCAGCTGCCAATCTCCAGTGGAAACACTTGGAACAGCGGCACCACACTTAGTGGTGTAGACTTCCCCATCTATTTGCTGACCCCTTTCCTCTGTCATCATCACCTGAGAGTTGCTTAGAATTAGGGTTGTTTTACCATCTCTTAAATATGCTACAGAGGAGGGGAACTGATCTTCTGCAATCATTGCCTGCTGAAAAATACCCTCTGACATACCGTTCAGCCTGCAGTACTGCTCAGAAAACGTGCCACCATGTTTTTTTAAGAACTCGCATGCTTATCACATCTATCAGAATAAAAGAAAAAAGTTTCAACCTATGTTAAGTATTTCTGTGGATGTCAGACTGGGATGATGGAGAATAAGATTAATGACTAATATTATATGTAATAATTATAATTATATAATAATTAACCTTCAATAGTACTATTCATTCTCTTTAGGACATCAGCATTTATTGCTAATTACTTTATTACACTGTTTTAGAATAGGTTTACTTTGCCTGCCATAGCAAATAACGATTCTAATGATACAAGGCTTAACAAGAATTGCATGCCTGTATTAAGACAGTTCTCCAGAATTCTCCTATATGAGCAACAAATGAGGTAATCACAATTTACAGATAAGTGCATCAAACAGATGATGGGCTTTGCACTTCCTTGCTTTAAAGTCTCTGTTTTCTAGGATACATTCAATTTGTGTGCTTATTCCAGTTCCATGTCTTAATTTATAATAGAAATATATATTCTTTGCAAATGGATTCATTTTGCACTGCCCTTTAAAAACAGACAGGATCAGCCATATCTTTTCCAGTGCTGCTCCCAACTGAGTGTTTTAATGAGAAAATGCCTTGTCTCTAACCTGAAAAGGTGTATTTTATCAACCATATTGTTTCTGGGGTTTGGGAGCGATGGAGGAGCCTGTCACCTTGGTCACTTGTTAATGAAATGATGGAATTATTCCAAGCTATGAAAACCACATTATTAAATCAGAAGACTGAACTGATACAAAGCCACTGGAGCAGGCCAGTGGAAGATGTGGACTGTCCATGTGCTACACCTCACTGGTGCCTCGTGCTCAGGCACACACACTGGGTGATGCTGCTGGAAAATCATCTCACATGCACATCACACTCCAGTTTCCCCTGTTATGTCCATTGGGAGCTGGTGTTATCTTTCAACCAGCTTGTCTGGACGTTGCAGAAAGCTGTGGCCTGGAGAGGAAGAGCAACCTGCAGCTTAAAAGAGACTCGGGACTGACCTATATGGGCCAAGTCAGGTCTGGGTTCAGAAGAAGAGGCAGGCAGGAAAAGAGGGGCTGGAATTTAAGTTTCAAGGTGAGCAACAGTAGACCCCAAACTTGCTTTTGTCCAAAGATGGAAGCCATTTGGAGCATCTGAACACAGGAATATTCTTTTATAATCTAAATCTTTGCTCTCTTTTATCTGTCCTAGTGTTTCACATCAATATATTTTTGCATGCTTCATAAAAAATCGTATATTTTCATGAAGGATCAGACAATTTCAAGCCTGCTGTTCACCTCCTGGATTAAATCTTGGCCTCTTCACAACCTCCTAGTTCACAGACTGTGGAAAGATTGAGTCAAGATGTAACTGTCCCTTTAGACAGAATAAGGTACTTCTGACTTGCCAGCTGAATGCAAGGGAAGATGACCCCTCTGAATCTTGCTAACCCCCACCCTTACCCTGAAATAAAAGTCAGAGAAGCAATATTTGTTTTAATGTGCAACCTTACCCAATAAATTTGCCCCACATGAGATAACCCAGCACTTTAAGATCCAGCTGTTGTATTTAACACTGCAACCTCCTGCACTGCCAACTTTCACAGCTGCACTCCATGTTGTGTTAAACAGCCACAATTTCATTCATGCTTTTATTACTGATTGCTGCTGTGGTCAGAGGGTTGCTCACCACATGCACAGCTCCCTGGGGTATCAGAATCCTACTGTATGGGCATGTGTGGACTCTGGCCACAAAATATCAGGATTTTTAGCCCCTGGAGCATAAAGAGCAGAGTTTCTTATGTTCCATCAATTCCCTTAGTATTTAGAGACTGTATTTCCAGGGACTCCAGAAAGCAGGTATGGATTGAGGGAATCATTCAACTCACAGACTAAAATATCTTGAGAAATTACTTACTGTGGGGTAAAGAACTATTCCTTCTTCAAAGACATCACTAGGAATCTCAGGGTAAGTGACTGGTAAGTGTCCTCCTCCCCAGATTATGGGAATGCTTCAAAATGTAGCCAGCATGTCAAGGACAACTATATTTAATGAATATAAGTTGCTTTTCACCCTGTTTGCTGAAAGCAGAGGTGCTAATACTACCTGGGACAAAGAAACTGGGTTGATGTTCTGCTGTCAGTGATGAACTGCTGATCTTGCTGCTGTTGACCCCAAGAGGGGTGAGGAACCCCGGCCACCTGTGCTTTTGGCTATTCTGAGAAGATTTTGGAAAAGGATCTGCCTGAACAAAGAAATAAAAGCTCTGAGGTGCATTTCAGCTTCTTGTCCCAGATGGGTAAGTGGAACTTTAGGGAGGACTGAAGCCATTATACTCTTACGTATCATATGGTGGCATGCAGAGGCATCCCAATGTAGACGAAATGTTAGTTCTATGCAAATGGAGTACACAAACACCTAAATCAGGATCCTACTTGGTATGTACACAAAGACCCTTTGATCTTGTATTGGAGGATGGCTTATGAGGAAAGACTGATATCACTATCAAAGGACCTTGATGAACTTATGCCACTAAGTCTAGGTAGGAAAAGCCAGTCCCGAGTTAATATTTCACAATGTGTTGCATTACTCATATTACTCAAAAAATGTTCACGCAAGGAAATTTCACCATCTTAACACTGCCCTGTCATAGCTCACGTGAATACAAAAAACCCAGCCTTGACTGTCAGAATGTATCAGCATGCAAAAATAGACTCATCATCTTACTTTATTCTTAAATTCAGTGGAGGCTCCAAATGAAAAGAGAAACTTCACTACATCGTTGTGGCCTTGCTGTGCAGCAAAGAACAGAGAAGTTGCACCTGACTGTAAAGGAAAAATGGATTAAAAGAATAACAAAGACATAACACACTTGACTAAAGTACAGACATTTCAAATTAAAAAGTATTGCGTTCAGTCAGTTGAATATCAGCTGAAAAGACATGATGAATTTGAAGACTCCAGAGGACACCAGGTACTTAACTCAGTCTTCTTCCCAACACACTGAAAAATCTGTCCAGCACCATACCTTTGAGTAAATCCAAGAAGAACTGAAACCCCGTATTTTAAACAAGTTGTAGAAGATACTGTCATTAACATGTGAGCAAATCAGGCCCCAAAAAAATACCATGTAAGATTTTAATGGCTGAACAGAAGGAAGAAGTAAGGGAAGGAAGGAAGGGAAGGACGGAAGGAAGAAAGAGGGAAAGAAAACAAATGCAGGCTTTTCTGACTTTGGGCTCTCTCCCCCCATGTAGAAAGTACAGGAAATGGGAGCTACACATGAAATTCATTCCGGTGCCTAAAGCCTTTACAATAGTATGTGGCCCCATTTAGACCATTTCAGAGCCCCCTCTCCTGAGCACATTTATGGGACTCTCACTTCCCCAAGCTTCTTAACAACTTCAGAGCACAAGAGCACTGGTTGGAGTATGTGCACTGAGTTGCAGAACCATGCCATTGGGCTTTAGAACTTAAACTTCATCTGTTTTGCTTCCTTTCTTCAACAGAGTGGTTTTGGAGGCTTTCAGTGTTTTTCTTTTTGTTGGCTTGTTGAATCAGTATTTCCTGAGTGATAATCAAGAGCAGCTCCATAAAACTGTTCTTGACTTTTTCTTTTGTTGCTGCTTTCCAACCAGTGTTTACCTAAGGGAAGGGACATGTTTAAGTACATGTTTTGTTAGAACAGGACCCCACTGAAAGACACTGACAATCATGGTTGGAACAAGTTTAGGCCAGTAAGTGCAAAGACACCTACATCATCAAACATGGCATTCACTGACTCAGTAACTTGCAGATGTCAGCATGAGATTAATACTCTGGTTCCAGGTAACCAAGGAAAGTAAGAAACATTGGCCTGTATTGCTGGAGCAATGAGCACACTGCTGTCCTGCACTACCTGCCACCATCCCATGTAACTGCACACCCTCCTTCAACTGCTCTTCTCTTAAAACCAGTGGTTGTCCCAGAGCAGTTCTGCTCTTTGCGCAGCCAACACGCAGACCAGAGCAACTGCAAGTACTCCTTACAACTGTCTGCATGGAGTATGAGTGAAAGGCAGTTTCCCAAAAACATCAGTTGCTGATGTCCCTTCCATGCTGATGTCATGGTGCAAGACATGCCTTGAATGCCAAACAGATGCAGGGAAGGGTACGGGTGATAAAGCTGTGTGATTGTAAGAGATGAGTTGGCTCAGACTAAAAGGCAGAAACTCCAAAGCATACAGAGTCAAAAATAATCCCTGTGCTAGCAATGGCATCCACTCTGTTTTAATGACCAGGCTGCAAATCAAAAGGTAAAGGTCTCCTCCTTATTATTTATCCCATCCAGAGAGCTGTAAACTGTTGTGCCAGTAAGTACAACTGCAAATACATAAATGGCATAACCCTGGGGGGTTACATCTCAGATGTAACTGACCCTCACCAACCAGATGTGCTGAAAATGTTTGATAAGTTGTAACAAATGTACCTCTGGCATCTGATTTTCTGTTGTAAACTCCAGATATCTGATTCCCTGATGTCCTCAGAACAGAGCCTGTTATACGTGTTATAAATACGCTGTACAGCAAGTGACAAAGAAGCAACCGGCAACAAGCAGCAGACAACACTCTTATTTGTAACAAACCAACAGTCACTTAATCAAGCCCTGTTCGAATCCTACCTCTCTCTGCAGATTGATATCTGCTCCTTGCAACACCAATTCCCGTACACAATCTATGTGGCCATAGTAAGATGCTACCATCAGAGCTGTTGTGCCAAGCTGGGAGTAAGGAAAAACAAGTCAGTACCTTCAACAGACACCTACAGCAATGAATCAGGCTGTCTGGAAGAGACAGCATCTCTGCCAAAAAAGCTAGAGGGAGCTTATGATACCTTATTGTCTCAAAATAAGTGCAACAAGTATAAAAAGAATGGGTTTTGTTTCTAAACAGCTTTTTTTCTTTTTTAAATCAGAGCATCCCAAAGTTCTTTGCATCATTTCCAGAAGAATAACCTCAGACAGGAGCTGAGTGACTCAGCTGAGTCACTTAATTCTGAGTCATAGTCAGGAGTAGGGGCTGGAGGATTTGAACAGTGATTCCCTATCCAAATAATGAGAGCAAACTCACTCGGTGACTCTTCACATTATAAGAGAGAACTTTCTGTACAGAAATACATGTACAACTCCCTCAGTACACTATAAGGTCATTTCCAGTGAACAAAGTAGGATTTATAGGTATGCAGTGTATGGACAATGTGCAGAAACCACATGCATAAGGATGAAACACATCCTTCAAAAGCATCGACACACAACAGCTCAATTTAAAGAAGGAATGGGTGACATTACAAAAAAGAAACATGCAGTCTTAATTGCACAAAAATAATTTAGTCTAGAAAATGTGTATGTCTGATTATTAATGCAGTGCACTGTCAAAGTTCTTGTCCAAAGTCAGCCTTCTTTTGAGAAAAAATGAACTGCAGTGACTTTATTTTTCATACTGATCTCTGTCCTGTTTACTACAAGCCTCCATTTGAACATCCTTCCCTCCCTGTCAGAAGGACAGTCATAGCATCAGCTCCAGAAGTACTGTAGGACAAATACTTGCCTACAGGGCAAAAATGAAATGAAAATGAAAAGATCGGTTAACGTCAATGGGTTTAGAAAATCTCTTACACTTTGAAGGTATTCAAAGTGAGAGAAGCTGCGGCAAGTTCGTGTTTCAGGCTGGAAGTGGCATTAATCCTTGCCAACACCAGCATGACTCCGTGTCAGTCGGTCCCAATGCCAAACAAAAGAAACCTGGAACTTCTCAACCTCGTTTTTCCTTTGCTCTTTGACACAGCTTAGCACAATCAAGTATCTCACCGTGTGTTGTAGGCAGAATAGAAACACATACTCATTATCTGTGTTACCAGCCCATTTCTAATCTCAAAACTAATTTCCACCCACGTAAATTACAGTAAGGAAATTCACATGAAATCCATCATGTGTCTGGGTTCCTCTTGCTTGGCAATCTTGTGCCTTCATATTGGTGCCCAGTCTAGAGATTGGGTGGAGGAGGAAGAATTTAGGAGGCCAGCACTTGTTCTAATTATGAGGAGGTCTGCTAGCTGACAGAATCATTGCTACCTGGGCTCAACTGAGCCAACTCTTCACTGTGATCTATTACTACTGTGACATTTCTTTGCAAAGAGAAGCCCGAGGTGCTAGGATCTGTGTTTTTAATGTCAGCACCACATAATAACTGTGTAAGACATATTTTTGAGTGCTGGCACATTCTTAACCCCTTGCCACTGATGTAAATCATCACGCTATTTTATCTTATGTTTCAAGCTTGATTACTGACAAGAGAAGGTTTTAAATCATCCTGCAGTGCCATAAGACTTTCATATGTTTCATGTTGGATCCCTACTACACCCTCTGCACGGTGGGCTATGGAAAGTGATGCAAAATGAGTGCTGTGGCTGTAGGTGCATTGTAAGCATACGCTGTCTTTGCAGTCCACATCTACTCGCCCACTGTTCAGCAGCAGCTGGAGGAGAGCCAGGTTTCCTTTCCTTGCAGCCCAAAATGCAGCATTGGCGAGTGGTGTTTCTTTCTGGTGGAAAAAAGAAATAGGAAAAAAAAAGCAAGCAGAAATAAATCAATTTGGAAAATACACTGGACAAGCATACACACTGCATACATTCTGCATTCAAGCCAGGCAAGTTTCAGCTTAGTGTGCTGTTTCTTCAAACCCAGAGCAAGGAAAGGAAGCTAATTTCATTTCTTTGTGCAATTAAAGAGATCAGTCTTCCTATGCTACCTCATGTTATTTCAAGTCTTCCTTGTGTCCATGGCAGCCTATGTCTCTTAGATTGCTCTGTAATGAGAAATGATGATGCTAGGGCAGATCCACAGGGAAACCACAGAAAACAACATGCTCAGTGATGCCTGAATTGTCTGCTTCTGTGCTGGGGCTGGCCACAGTTAGGCTGAAGCGTCCTGGTGACATGTCCTGCTGCAGGACATCCTCCTGGGTTTCAGATGAGCTCTCTGTCATCTCCTTTTTTCCTGCACATAAAGCTCCAATACAGGAAAAGTATTGCTCATGCATCTCCCAGACTGCTTGTTCTACCTCCTGCCTAGAACTAATACCTTGTGACTGTGGACATGTGCAAGATCTCCTGGGTATGAGTGAATGATGACAGCTCCAGCATAGGAAAAGGTCAGGAAAAAAAAGACATGGACTTTGCTCCTGCCCTCTTTATCTAATTGATGCAAACAGCTGCCAATTTGCTGCCTTGACAGGTAAACACTGTCGTGGGTGAAGCGTGGGAGGAAACACCGTGATGGCAATGATATGTATCCTAGAGCAGGCTCATGCTGCTGATTTTTTAATGAGGCTCGAAACCACCAACAGAAGAGTAAAGCAACACTTCACTGACAGTCACACCAAAACAGAGTCAGAAATACTCAGGGGCATTGCTTTCCAGTGAACCCTGCCTTCGGGATAAGAAGGCCACCCAAAGAGAGTGCAGAGTGGATATAAAAGTCAATCATTCAGCTTCAGAAATGAAATAGGCACTTCTCCTTGTCTAAATGTCACTGCTCACATGTAATGTGGTAGGGACTCAGGATTCAATGGTTTTATGGTTTATAATTAAAATGCACATATACAGCATGGTTTAAATTGCTCCCTTCACTGACATGAAGATAATAAACTTTGCAGAAACCAGGAGACACAAGAATCTTGAATCTGAATCTATCTCGGGTCTGTAACACTGAGCACTTTCCATGGGTTGCATTTTTAATATTAATAGGTTGGAAATTTGGCAGCTGTTCGAGATGAGAGACGTTCCAACCATTCAGTAACTTGTAAGTCACTTCCTATAAATTGATAGTGGTATTTCTTGTACCAGCAGACACAAGGGCAGGAGTCTGAAAATTTTAGCAAGCTCAATAAACTAAATTCTGATCTTCTATTCACAGCTAGAATGCATTTCCCTGGAGAATCTGTAGATAATGTTGATTAAAGTAGAGACAGCAGTTTATACCCTCCTTGCTGGCAACACTGTAGTGTCTTCCTATCTTCACCCTTAGAACCACTAAAATTTTATATAAAAGCAAACAATTGAGCTAAACACACAGAGGCTCATGTTGCCCTTTCTGCTCTGCTTTATTAGATAGATATTTATTTATAGAGCTGGCAGTTAGGAATATTGTCTTATTGGCTTTGTTATTATGATATTCACTGGAAAGCTATTGCAAAAGAATGATGCTTAGACCTTACAGAATGGAAAATTCTTTACCTTTTATTGTCCCAATCTATCCCTTAAAGTTTTTGAAAGTTTAGAGGTATGGCAATACATCCATAAAGGTAAGGATTTATTTAATCCACCCCCGTTTTCACTACAAGTAAGTAGCAGTACCAAAGTAGCAGACCAAATTTTATTATGGCACCACCACCTTCACTGGTCAGTTAGGCAGGAACTGGGATCAGTATTCAGGAACTCCTTATCTGTTTTCACCAGTTCACATGAGGAGGGAAAATAACTTAATGTCCGGTGTCACCCTGGACTGGAAGTAGACGTTCAAAATCTTTGGCCTTATAAGTCATAAACTCCTACCTCTTTTTTTTCCCCTCTAAGTCCTACAGTAGCTCTCCAGCAAATTTGTCCTCATACTTTGGATCAGACCCAAGGAATGGAAGAATTCTTCTGTGCATCAAGGACACAAAACAAAGTTTTTCCCAGTGGTACTTTTGACCCCATTTGCAATGACTGCTACCAGCACTTGTACTTCCCCCTGTGCCCTCACGTTGCTTGGGATTACTCATATAAAAGTACAGTATACAGCACACTCAGACCATCAACCACCCAGTGATTAGATTACAAAACTGGATGCAAATCTGAGCTATTTTACCAGCTAAGGTGAATGAAAATGCAAAATCATTCAGATGATCTGGGCACCTTGCAAGAACAGCCTCGTGTACCATGGGGCAATTTATATCTCTGGATCTGTATCTCTGTGCTCTTCATTTTCATCAGCAATAATAACATCACTGGTAGGCAAAATGGAAGAAAGACTTTTGGAGTTAATAATCCAATTACTTGAATTATTTTTGAGCAGTAAATGGGTTTATAACTGCAGGATATGACTGCTGTTGTTCAGTTGTGAACTCAGTCTTGTCTCATCAGATACTTCTTAGGGAGAGGTAATATTTAATTTCAAGAGGTTAACTGGACAAAATTTTCATGTAATTCTTATCATAAAGCTAGTCTGCTCCCAAAGCATCCTCAAAGTAAACAACTGATCCTCAGCACTGACAGTCTGGGAGCAGAATGTAATAAACATTTGAAAATTATTAGCTAATAGCTTTCACGAAAATTGCTTGTTTCATTATGTCATTTGCTCCATCAGCAACTTTCAGGATAAAATTTCCTTCACTTCATCAAGTTCTCAAAAGTTTTCTTTTAAAATCTGACTGTGCTATTAATTTTGATTGTTTGTATGCTTTTATGAGAGCCCAAAGATAAAAAGCTGGTATTATATTCATGCTGTACTGACATTAGAAAAAAACATTTACTCAAAAATGCCCTAGAGGAAAATATATATTATAAATCTGACAAAACCATTTCTCTGCAGGCATACAGAAAAAATGAACTGTGCTAATGTATCTGTGCCATTTTAGGAATATTGAGAGGGAAAGTACAGCTTAAATGCTGTGACCACCATCCTGCTCTCTGTCCTACCTTTGACTTGCTGTTTGCAGAGAAAGGGCAGGTGACAGTGGGGCGACTGCTGAGGAGGAAGAGTGCAGTTCTTAAACTGGGATCTTGCAGATGAAAGAAAAGAGGCAATAGACAAAGAGAAAGAAAGGATAAGAAAGAGAGCACTAGCACATTGGCTTGTTCCTTGTACAGTCAAAATACAAGAAAATTCCCTTTTCTTTCTTAGTCTCCAAACCAGTCCTAATGGAAAGGAGCAATGAGTAAAAAGTTTTCAGAAGAAGAACTGGAAATCAGGATCAAGCTTGATGGAAAAGGCTAGTGCAACTTAGGAGCAAAAAGCTCTTTATTAGATAGCAGTTTCTCCTACATGAAGGATCCTGATTAAAAGAAAAGGTCGCTCAGTATATAAATGTTGTTTAGTCAGGCAAAATGTGGTAGAAAAGAGGATATTTGTGTTAGGAAGAAAGATAAATGCTATGCCATGGGTAAGTAGAATAATAAGATGGAAAACATGAATAGCCAGTGGCAAACACAGATAGTAAGGATCCAAGTTAAGCTCATGATCTTCTGAGGGAAAGAGAAAATGCCAAACAAAAAGTCACAGAAAAGGGAGAGAAAACAGAGAGCGGAAGGTATGGGCTGCAGTTCTTCAGAGGGAGGGGAAAGCAGTGAGCTACTTTGAACAGGAATACTTGAGGGAATACCGTGTGAGAAATAGGGCACAGAAAAGGAGCTGATAGGGACAGAACTGAAAGTAAGACCTGAAGAACAAGTTAAATAAACAAGGAGGCCAAAAAAGGATACGAAAGCAAGAAGACGCTAACATCACCAGGAACATGGGGCTGTTAGGGTGGATGCTTGTGAGTAATGAAGGTGGGAAAAAACTCACAGAGACAGAATGGAGGGACAGACAGACAAAGAAAAAAAAGAAATGAGGTATGAGACCAATGCAGAACAAAAAGGAGATGACCACATAGACTGCAGTCCAGAAAGCCAAGTGTATCCTGGGCTACATCAAAAGAATTATGACCAACAGGTTGAGGAAAGTGATTATCTCCCTCAATTCTGCTCTGGTAAGACCACACCTGGAGTACTATGTTCAGCTCTGGGCTCTCCAACATAAGGACGTGGACCTGCTGCAGCAAATCCAGAAGAGGGCCATGAAGATGATCAGAGGGCTGGAGCACCTCTCCTATGAAGACAGGCAGAGAGTTGGGGTTGTTCAGCCTGGAGAAGAGAAGGCTCCCAAGGAGACCTTAGAGCAGCCTTCCAGTGCCAAAAGGGGACCCACAAGAGAGATGGAGAGGGACTTTCTACAAGGGCATTTAGTGATAGGACAAGGACAAATGGCTTCAAACTGAAAGGGGGTAGGTTTGGAGTGGATATTAGGAAGACATTCTTTACTGTGAGGGTGGTGAGGCACTGGAACAGGTTGCCCAGAGAAGCTGTGGATGCCCCATCCCTAGAAGTGTCCACAGCCAGGCTGGATGCGGCTTTGAGCAACCTGGTCTAGTAGAAGGTGTCCCTGCTTATGGCAGGGGGCTGGAACATGATGGTCTTTAAGGTCCCTTCCAACGCAAGGCATTCTATGATTTCACCACCAAGTGTAAGGCTGAGCTGCACTTGGAGCAAAGGTTCTCTGCTGCCTGCCACAGGAGGGCATTAACTGCAGGTGGAAACCACCTGCTGTGCCACCATTGAACTGACACGGTGCCACTGAAGCACCAGCATTCCAGGGGGGGATACCCTGACAGGAGTGAGGCAAGTAATCCATCAAATCAAGTAATGCAACACAAGCAATATGGCAAAGGACTGGCACTGAGCTGCTGATCAATAAGAGAAAGGCAAACACAGCATCCAGAAAGTGCAGAACAGAGAAAATATATATCCATCACAAATATTATCTGCTAACATCATTAGTAAATTGCTGCTTGCTTCTGTCTTTGCCAAATAGTCTTATTAATCCCGTCCTTAGATTAAAAACTTCTTTCAGGCAATCTTTTGAAATGACTGCTCTTGCATGGGTTTGGATGGAAGAAGTACAAAAAGTGACAGGAATCACAGCTGGCAAAGGGAACGAACCAGTCTGGCTTCAGTGGCCACCACAGCCTGAAAGGAAGAGCACGGATAAAGACTGCCTTCTAACTATTACACAACCAGCACCAGCAGAGATGGTCGGAAAAGTGAGGAGGAGGCTCCCGACTGCACCAAAACCTACAGCACGGAACCCGGCCACCGTAGGGCCAGCGTAAAGCTCCACGGAAGCTCGCGGTTTATGTAACACAAGCCACGCACCCTTTTGGGGCTGTCAGCTGTGAAAAGCGCCCGCTCCATCAGCTGCCACCGCAGCACTCCTGGGGCACCCCAAAGCCCGGGAAGGACGCTGCTGTTTTCTTTCTTTCAGCCCTACACCACCCTCGTCTTTCTTAAAAAAATAAAATAAATCAGTCCCCAAATCCACGGATACGACAGCGCACTCCACGGGCTGCCGGCATGACAAGCGCAAAGCGGGAACCCAAACGCGCATCCCCCCGCCCCTCTCCCCGGCGCCCGGCTCACCTTNTTTGGGAATATTATTATTATTATTATTATTGTTAATGAATTATATTCGAGGATATACTAATTATATCAGCATAGAATTTTATATCATTACAGAAAATTCTAATTTATTGTTATTTGTGTAGTTTATAATTATTATTGTTCTATTATTGTTGTTAGTAGTAGTAGTAGTAGTATTAGTAGTATTTGAAATGGGTCCCTGCTCCAGCAGCATCCTGAGAATCCTCTCAGGGGACCCACACCACTCAGCCTCTGGTTCAGACCTACAGATCAGGCCTCTGCAGCCCAGGAAGAGCACTGAGATAGTCCAAAGCTCAAGCACCCTCATCCCAGCCCTAGCTTCATCACAGTGCTAATGCCACCTGCATGGTACCTCTTTTGTATTTCCCAGCCTCTTCCCTTCATATCTAGGAAAAATCTGTTAAGAGGTACTGTTGTGAGTATGCCCACGGTGCTGCCACACAAACCTGTGGTGGGGGTGAGCATTCCTTCACCTTGCAAGCATCCAGCTATCGCCAACACTTATCTCCCACGGCTGATGTGCTCTCATTAGGAAGCCAGTAAGTTCTTAAGGGCTTAATTTTAAGCCTTTAAAAATGAACAACCATAAAGCCAGTTCATGTCCTGTTTTGCCTGGCTGCCACAGACTTCATTCAAAGTCTGCGTGATATAAAGTAGGCAAAGCAGGGCATGCTCTGGTGAGAGATTCCTGAATTTCTTTGCTATTGTTGGTTTAAACTGAGCCCTTAGGGATTTTCCTCTTTTGATGTGCACACATAAATCCCATTCACGAGAAAATTATGCGCGTGCATTGAGAGAAAATACTTGTGCTGAGATCCAAATAGCTTATTCTACAAATCTGCAAGTGAAGGGGTTTCTGCAGATCCTTTTCCTGAGGCAATGTTCATCTGTGCATCTGTGCATACAGTAAAACAAACAGTAGACAAGCAGATGAAAGCTGCTAATAGCACCAGCTCATCTCAGAATGCATGGCCTGGTGTGAACCTTAATTACTGAGATCACACAATCCTGGATGATCACTCAGATTTCTACTTAAAAATACTGTATAAACTCAGTAGATTGCATAGCTGAGAGCCATTCTTGCTCTCATCCAGTTGCACAGTGATGACTGTCTACTGAAAGAGGAAAATACTACTGATCTGTACACACTCTCTACCTCACCCTTGGAAAATCCCTGTATTTATTCAATCTATTGTGAATAACATGCCAAACTTTTCACATTCATCAGCCCAAATATTAAATTTTATGACCAAGAAAAAACAAAGAATTCCCCTGATGTACAACAAAAAAGATTAAAGCAGTACAGTTTTTCAGGGGTCTGTATTTATCTAGGGTGTCAGGGGAAAAATTTTAAAATGCTTTTCTTAATATCCCCACAAAATCTAAAATTGTACCTATTTTCAGTTGCACATGGTCTCCTGTGACTTTTCTGTTTTCATATTCAGGTACAATAATTTGGCAGAACAGTTGAATACAGAAATACATAGATAAAGTTGGTTTTTTTTGGTTTTTTTTTTTTTGTGATCCTTTTAAAGTTTATCCCAGAAAGCATGTAGAAACAATGTTTTTGATGTAGACCTCTGCCTATGGTAACACTCAAAATCGTTTATGGGCAAAGAGGAAATGCACCTCATATATACATATATATGTAAAACCAAGAATTTATAATAAGTATAACTGAATCTTAACAGTCTAATATAAGAATCATTACTAGAGCAGATGCAGTTATTACAGAAAAAGAAAAAAGCCTATACAGCAAAAAAATCAGTATTAATAACATTACTGTTAAAACTTATATACACTTCCTAGTTTTTACTCCTTTTCTGGATATTATCCTCACCTTTCCCCTGCTGTACTAGGTCCCAGCGTTGGTGGTTTCATTCTGGTGGTGGTGGTTTGGAATGTTATGGTGAGCTGTAGCATCTGGAGTTGGTCATTGCAGGGAATATGATGTTCATGTTAATGGCTGCTTCTTCTCTTCCCTCTAGGATCTGCATAATTCTGTTTTATACGTTTGCCAACATGCTTTTACCTCTGACTCTTTCTTCACTGGGCTGCAGCTCCACATTACAACCGAAATAATTCTCATTTCAATCATAAAAGCTGCTGTTAGAGATAAGCCATGTAAAACAAAATTGAGGGAGGTCAAGAAAAGTTTAAAGAGAGAAAAGCTGACAAGCCTCAGTCCCGAGGCCCTGCACACTCAAGGCTTGTTACTGTTGTGGGAATACTGTATTTTAGGGCTACACATCTCCCCTATTCTTCAGTCTTGGCAGAATATTTAAGATTGCAAGATACTTGGACTGGTTGGGATTTGTTAGCTGCTTGGCAGAACTCATCTGCTGGGCAGCAGGCTGCATTCCTCTCACCTAGTATTTCATCACAGTGATTACTTCAAATATCCTGAGTCATGTTGTTTTGTACAAATCTGAAGGCTACCTAAGATGAATTGCAGGAACAGATCAAAATTATTGTGTTTAAAACTTGATCCAACCATTCTGTGTAAGTCACACAACCCTTACCTGAGCCAGAACAGTTCAGACACATCTATATATGGATGATTAAGAGAAGTAGCAGAAATTTTGGGTTAGACAAAATATTCCTTTGGAGATCTTGATCTAAACAAGTTTTTATGCAAAGATGACATTAATTTCCATCTGCTTTAAAAACCAGCAATCAACAAACAAATACCCATTTAGAAATGTGAGTGAAGAGCAATGTAAGTTTGCCTGCTGTGTATGGAAATGGATACATACATTTCAGCAAATGAGATGGTAAATGTGTGTTTTGTAACTTTGGTGAACTCTGACGTGGGATTCTGTCCCCATCTCATGAACCTGTTGTTAAATTTGACTGCCATCTTCCAGACTCCAGAGCACTTTACTGCAGGGCGTGCCACACAACTGCATCTGTGTAACTCAGAAGGTACTGCATTGACAAATAGATTTCTGCAATAGCTTTGGTCATTTCCCATATGGCTGTATGTCAATAATGTCAATGCTTTTGCTTTCAATATCACTTGTATAAAGATCATTGATGAAGGCCTGTGACATTTATTCTCTGATTGTAACTTACTTCTTTTCCTGAAGCTTTGCAAATGGTGAAGATCTTAGTACAGTGTTATTGTTTTCAGCTGTATCTGCATTGTCTTCTTGCCTTGGACATTTGCTTCCATTAACATTTAGTTATCTAAATATTTTTAAAAATGTAAATAGGTTTCTATGTTTTTCTAGAAAGAAATTACTTTATCCAAAGTATTAAAAAAAAGGCAATTTAAAATGTAAAATGGAGCAATCTTCAGCCGTTTGTTACAAATTTTGAAGCCTGATTTTACCCAGACAACAACAGTAATAAGCTTGGCTACCTTGAACAGCAAATTCTATTTCTATTTTACTAAAGGTATAAATGCTCTTTACTACTCTGGTTCTCTCTGCATGATTTCAAAATCCTGGATCATTGCCTCTTAGACAACTGCGTATGTTTCTGCCTATGACCTCCTGTGTGGGCCAGGGCAAGCCTTTTGTGCCAAGATCTTCAAAAATAACTTCTCACTTTGGCTTCCTTACGTTCTTTTGCCTTGTAACTCAAAATGCTGACACCAGGACAAGGACTACTTTTGAAACGATCAGCCTAAGGTTTTTGAACATCAGTTTTTGTAAACAAGATTCAATACCCACAAGAGCCCACAGTAAGAGAGCAGCTCTAAAACGTTTTTCTCTTTCCCAATCTTTTGACTCTTTATGTTGCTGAAATCACTCTTGATCTTGGCTAAATCCTGCACGGTGCTGTGGAGTGAACTGAGCTGGCAAGCTCAGACACCCCCAGCAGTTCTGCTGTGCCAGCATGGGCATCTGCATAGACCAGCAAATCCAACTGCTTGGCTGGCTGAATCAGTTCACGCTGACCTCTCTGGGACATCTACTTTAGTGCTCTAGTCTGGATGAGGAGAACAAAGCTGAAGTGAATCTCCCAATTGTCTCCTGTTACTGTGCTGTTTTCTTATTGTGGGGGGTCCTGTTCTGTGCAAACTGGATCCATTTTGAACTAACCTCAAAGAACTTCTCCAGGAGCAGCTGCAACTGGGATTGAAAGAGAGATAATCTGAATTAAAACAAACACAAACTCAACATGAAATGGCCACAATGTAGACTTCAGATCCTCAGCACCAACTGTTTGCTCTACAGATTCACTCCTGTTAGGCTGCACTACTTGCACATGTAGACAGCCTGTGCTGTCCTACTGCTACCTCAGCTAGCTTAGATATCTCTGCACTGCAATGCAGTCTTTGATATAGAAAGAATACCTTATAATAAGATGTCTGGTTCAGCCCCGTTGGCCCCCCTCTCCTGCCTGAAAAGTAGCCAAAGTCCTGTGCCATTCTTCCTTCCCTTTGCCATGTGTGTTCCCAATGAGAATGTGGGGAATCTCACTATTTGCCCACGACTTGCAGATGTTCTGCAGCACCTACAAATGGGCCACAAACCATCAGGAAATCCTAGGCCTGTCCACTGCAGTTTACTGTAGGCTTCATGCATGTGTGCTTCATCAGCCCTCTCCAAGGACATGGTGAACGTGACCTTTTTCAGGGTGCACAAATCAAATTCATGGTACATAAAATACACAATAAATGTGATACTTTCTAAGCATGCTATATCTACTGACAACAGCTTGTGTCATCAGCTTGTACATGTCCAACAAGAGTGATGTACTCCGGAGTGCCTGGGCTTGCCCATCCCCTGCCTGGGAGTATGAATCATTCCTAATCCAACATGCTACACCACCTAGGAATATTCTTCAGTCCAAAAGGAATCCTTGTCTGCTTCTTGGGTTTGATGCCCTTTGGCTCCTTCACAGCACCTAGGGCTGAATAACTGGGCTTGCTTCTTTCAATGAGAGTAGCACTGCTCATCTCATGTTGAAACACTTGAACAGCCACAGAGAAAACCAGCTGCAAGTTTCAGATTGATTACTGCTTATGTACTTAGCCAAAGTTTGCACACAAAACGCTAGGACATTATGAGGTGGATATTAATTTGAGTGCAATATATTGCTGCTATTCTAACTGTCTTTTGATTAAAAAGAGGAATAGTGACAGATCAGAGAGGCGTTTCTAAATTAATTCAGCAAACTGGTATTTTACTTCCAGCCTTCCCTTGCATCCACAACGAGTTTTGAATCAGGAAAGCACCAGAGCAGATCCATCAATATGTCACTATGAAAGTGCACAAAACCACACGCAGCCTTGCTGCTGAGGTGGTATCTAATCCCCTAAATGTATCTATTTATGAACAAAAAAAACGCTGCTCATTTTGAGCCAAAAATCATATTCTTGCTGAAACTCCATAAACAAGATTTTGATAACATAACTTTGGAGAGATCTGCTTCTTGAGACACTAAAATCAGTAAATCCTACCACATAGTGACAACTCCAAGGACTAATTCATAGTATTGCATCAGGTTAATTTGTGCTGTCATCCCTTTCCAGTAAATTTCCACACAGTGTTATGAGCCTGACTGTAGAATTTGGGAAGCACTTTTGCGTGATTCTTTGAGGAATAAGACATGGTTTTGTTGATCTCTTTGTTGTAGGACCTACTTTAATGTGAAGATGGAATATTGCAAAATTTAGGGAAAACTAAGCTAATAGATTGACTTCAATTTTGCAGTTATCAGGAACATCCCAGTCTTCAAGTTGTATATTGCACTTTTCATGTAAATACCTTATTTTTTGGACTGTTAATTTAAATTCTTCATGTTGAAGAAAATGCATTTAAATCACCAGCAATAACTTCAATAAAGCAGTCTGTAAACAAAAAGATTTTCCATCTGGTCTACCATTTCCATTAATCTTTCCCTTGTTAAACTGTAGAATAAATATCTACACGGGCTGTTCCTTATTTCCATAATATTAAAAAAGTACAGGTCTATTTTAGAAAAACTAGTGTATGAAGAAAGTACTTTGAGTTACTCTTTATTTTGGAAGGTACTCCTGGAAATGAATAGGGATAATATTAGAAACAGTAAAAGTTACTTCGAAAATAAATCTTGCAGACTTATCAGGAAAATGGTACCAAGTATTTATGTGTCCCATAAACCTTTTAAAAATAGAACAAGTAATTTACAAAACTGGACCTGAAAATGGAGAAATTTATCTATTAATAGAAATAGTTTACCCAACATGTTGGAAACTGTGTTCATTCATCCTTCTAGGGAGCTCTTACCTTGAATCTTTCTTTTCACTCCATGGCCTTTTTGCTGAGTCCTCCTATGACATCCAACTTCCTATCAAATTTGCTGGTGTAAGCTGGTGTAAGGACATGTAGCTGCTGGGGACCACAAGAGTGTTATTAACTTCCTTCATCTGAACCTTTGAACTTATGCCTGGGCTTATGACCAGGGAATCAGAGAGAAGTTAGCATTGCACTCGAATAAGCAATAGAGAACGAATTCCACAAATTGCCACTTGAGTTTTTCAATGAGTTTGCTCTTTTCCTTCCTCTTTTCCATTTGTTCACAGCAAATTAATGATTTTTGCCACAGATATGAAGTGACAGGTCAAGGGAATCAAGGAAAGGACCACAACTACCACGTAAGACCAATTTCTAGTCCAGTATAAGCACCAGCATGCCATCTTCACTTAAATGCAAATGCCTTCCAAACTTCAAACAGCTCAACTTAAACATTTCTATGTTACCATCTGTACAGGTACATCACACTCAATTTTTTTTATCCTTCTCCTCCCAGTCTTGGAATTTTGCTCTCCTCAAGTTATATTGCTTTAAGACATCGTGTATAGGTTGTGACTGTATGTTGTCTTCATCTGTCATTTCCTTTTGCTTTCCCTGCTTATCCTCTGTATATGCTGATTTTATGACTCGGTCTGAAGTGAATTGTTTGCCTATTTTCCATCTGCTCAGCCAGAGAGAAGCCCATGAGCCTGCACTCTTTCTAACCCTATGCCTGGCACTTAAGTGCTGATGGATAGTGGTGCAGATAAATGAAACTGGCTCTCTAAGTCCATGAACAATCTAAACTTGATGGGTAGTGAAGTTCTCTAAACAGAAAGGCATATTCAAATGAAATAATATCATATCCATTTTTCCCAGCCATTGTTTGTATATTATTGTATATAACTTTACTGTGAGAAATGTTGTGGATCTAAAAACATATGTGTCATGTGAGTGTGAGAACAATGATGATATATCCCATATGCTACTACAGGTAGGAAAACCAGCAGATTATCCAGGGCTTGCTATTTTTTTTTCCCACAGAATATAACTGACTTCTTGGAAGTGGAAGATTTGTGTACATTTACTAAGATAGAAAACCTCAGTGTAAGAAATCAGGCCAAATTCTAGTTATCCTCCTAAGCCTAAGTAAATAGATTTGTTAAAGGGGGACACACGTCATTAGCACTGCACAGGAACCACAAAACTGCTCTGTATTTAGCATGGAAGTGTAAGATTCTCGCCGTCTCGTTCACATGAGCCATTCTGAGCAGCTGAACAGAGTGTGTTTGGCTATTTCCTCTCCGTCCCAAAAGCTTTGTCCAAGGACAACAGAAGCCATTGTGGAACATGACTTTCAAGGGTCCAGACTCTCTGAGATGGCTCCCTGGCATGATAGCGCTCACCCCACCCAGTAAAACTGATCTGGTAGATTAATTTCGTCCTCACTTGGAGAGAGGGGAGGTCCTCAAAGGAAGGGAGTGAGACCTTGGGCTGAGGGTGTGGATGACAGGGCACAGGCAAGTTCAATAGGAGTCAATGCATGTGAGAGAGAAACTACATGCCTTGCCAGGTACAAAATTCATTTGAATTACTGGCTACAGCTCACTCAGTTCAATTGCTCTGTCTTATGCTCTGCTGGTCAGAAAATCAGTCCACTAATTGAAAAGAAAGGATTTGGCTAAAGAACATAGGCATATGACTGTATCATAAAATACCCAAATGACAAAATAATACCACTGTAGGGTTAACAAGCACTGTCACATCTCCTAATGAAGCTCCTGGGAATTAACATCAATGAAACCAATTATTACTAACAAAAAAAAAAAAAAAAAGAAGAAAATAGTGATTTATAAGAGCTGTAACTCTTATAATTATAGTTTCTCTTCCATGGAGAATTTTTGTAGTGTATTGTCTGTGTTACAGAAATCTGTAATTGTGCTTAAAAAACATAGCAAAAGTATTCTCCCCTAAATTTTCTGCACTTTCACAAGGGATTTGTTTTAAATTTACCGTATTTTCCAAGTTACAAAAATTAAAATAAACAAATCAATATTCTTAAATTGCATCTGTTTGAATTTCCAGTTACATTTTTTGCTTGATCCTCAGCTGGAATAAACTGATGCAGCACTGGGGTCTCCTCAGTTTATACTGCTGAAAGTCTGGCTTCCTATCACATTTAAACATAAGGTTCTATTTTAAAATTAAGAACTTGATAAGACTATGGTCAGGCTAGAGCTGAGACTGAAGTAAACCTGAGGCAGTAACAGCAACACTACCTAAAAGTATAAAAACCTTTCTGGAAACAGATCCCAGAAAAAACACTGCGTTATTAATAGAGATCAGATCAAAGACAATTCTGGCAGAGAAAAATATGAAATTCAAATGCCAATCTAATTTAACCAATGGCTAAAAAAGCCTAGGAAAAGCAGTCTACAAAGAAGTGGTTTCCATGAGTGGCTGCTGGCATACTATGTCAGGGAGTCTGTGGAGAGCTGTTTTCCCGTATTGTCATGGCCAAAGCAGCAATAATAGTACCAATGTCAGCAAATAGAAAAACAGGATGTGAAAAATACAAGAGCTGACATTTTAGTTTTCCCCAGATGTTTGACTGACAAGTCATCGGGTACTGACCAAAGCAAGCATGTGCTTCTTCACAGAAGACCAGCCATTTTATGACCAAGACTTGTTTTCTTCTTTTTGAATTTTTTAAGTCCATGAGCAACTCTATAAAAAAGTACAGGAAGCCAAGAATTAAAAGGAAGTCCATTAAGAAGCAAAACAATAAAGTGGATGGATTTTAATGTTGTTCATTAGAAAGTTTATTCAAGGAAAAAAAAAGATACATTAGCCTCTGTAGTTAATAAGAGTTATGGTCAAGTGTAGTTTGCTTAGGGAGTCTTAGCCATACCTTTAGCTACATACCCTGGAGAGTTCTGCTGGACTTATTCTTTGGAACTGGATGGCAAAGAAGTTGTGTCTCACTTCCAGGGTTGCCCTAGCCTCAGGATACTCAGTGAGTAAACATAGAAAGATCAAAACTAGGGGGTACTGTCATGAGTTCTACACACTGGCAAAGGATGAGTGCTCATGGTTTTGCCTTGAAAGTGTAATTTCCCTTCTCATGAAAATGAAATTTGTCTTCCCACGAATGGGGAAAGTGTTGTAAAGCAGCAAACATTCACCTTCCCTCCTCTTTTGGCTTAGCACTTCCCTGCAGTGGAAGAGCATGAAATATCTATCTACCACAAAGCCATTTTAAAGTTTTTTGGTCCACAATCCCATCAAGCCACGAGTGCTTGCTCGTAAGTTGTTTGTAGCCAGGACAGTTCAAGAGAGACCAAAAGATAGGAAAAAATATAAGAGCTACAATGAGTATGCTCTTCAGATGTTGCAATTTAACTTGAGAGCCCTTAGAAACTGAGAGTGTTCACAGGTTTTCTATTACAAGACTACATCACGTAAACTTAGGAAGCAGAATGTACAGGAAGATCTTAGTACATGAGATTGCTGACTGGCAGCAGGAAAGACAGACCTCGTATTGGGCTGCAGAACTATGCAAAGGAAATGGTAGCTACTAAACTACCATGCAACAAGCACAGCTGCATGGTACAGCAACATTATGCAGGTATCTAATTATGAAGAAGTTCAAAAAGCATCAGCTGAAATACCTGAATCATGAGATGATAGGACAGACAATAAGAGAGGGTCCAATTGGATGGATAACAAGATCTAGCAGGCACAGTACAAGGACATTCATAAAAAGATGGTCTATGAAGAAGGATGGTGTCATCCTAGTGTGTAAATCCAGAAAGAAACAGGTGAAAGAAACAAGAAAAGTGGAAATCAAACCAAAGGACAAAAAAGTGCAGTTCTGAATAACTGAGTTTGGGATTACGCTAAGTAATTTAGTCATCTAAACTGTTTCTGCTGACAGAACTGCATTTTAGACCTTGGTCCCAGCTTCCGTATGCCTCTATTCCAGTTACAAAGAGGATAATTTGTCTTTTTCAAAGTGACATGGTAGGGTCCTCAAATACTGTGGTGCAAGGAATTTCTGAGAGATGAAAAGGCTACTTTTGCCCGAAAAGCAGAGACTAGAATGATCTTAAACAGGATGCATCTTACTTAACACTTCAGTCTTACTTAACTTACTTGACTTACTTCACATTCAGTGAAGACATTAGTCTTGTCAGCACATAACTACATCACATCATTTTAGTATTAAACCAGAGTGCCTTCAAGTAACCTTCTATTAGTCTAGGTTTACTGCAAAAAGCTGTTATTGAAACTACTGGAAGTTTACATATAGACACAAACTGACTATTAGTCATGCATAAGCATTTATGACAGGATGTGATAAATGCATTATTTCCGTGATAAAAGTAGGGATCGTTATCTGAGCTTGAAAGCTTCTGGTTGGGTATTTACACTCAAGGCTATGGATGTGCTTACCTGATAAAGATTTAGTCTGTGGAAGAGTCTTCCTGCAAAGTATTGAGTCTCTCCTCAAAATTATTAAGACTGACTTAAACGTAAATGCCAGATAGGAAACTTTAATGGGGGAACAAGATGCACAATTTAATCTTTAATGATCACTGAGTAGAGACTCATGACTATCTAATCTGAGAGACTTCCTAGCTACCAGGTAGCACATTGATTCATTATTATCTCAAAAAAAAAAAAAAAAGCAAATTGCCATAACACATGGTGTGGCAATATGGGATGGTAAAGTAGGAGCTAAATATTACCACTAATTACTCAGCGAGCAATAAAAAATATTACTCACTGGGAGTATCTATTGATGGTTTCATTTTCACTGGAGGTTTATAACATAACATATATGAAAAAGAAGTATGAGACAAGATAATGCTATAATGCACGTCACTAAGAGAGTGAAACAAGTTACATCAGCAAGGCTAATTTTCAACATTCTTGACTTGAAATTTTAAATGAACATATTTTAAAATAGAAAGAATGATCTATATTCATAGTTGTGTAAATGCCTAATAATGTAATATAATCTGCTTATGTCATAATAAGTCATTGCATTTTTCGTGATACCTGCCCACATATTTGGAGAGGTCTCTAGAGATTTTTCAAGAAAAGCTAAAAGGTGGCACTTCAATCTCTATTTGTAGAAAACACAATTTAAAAAAACCCCTTGTTTGGCATAAGCAATTAACAAAAGGACAGAAAAACCACCTAGACAGCCAACAAAAAATCTAGGTATACATTAAGGAAAATGCACACAATTTTATGAGGGAAAGAATAGGAAGATTTCTCCCTCTCCTATCTGATAGGCTAATTTTGGGAATGTTTACCAAGTTTCCTCCCTGTTTTTAACTTTTAGGAAACTAGATCCAAGAACATGTCATTATTTTACTAAACTATTAGGTTCTTGCTCATGTAAGTTGTGTTTTCTCATGTGATGCTTACCAATAAATTCACCAATACTCTCTGTTTGAGAATGGACATCTCTTGTGAGCAAGGACTGCCTTTGTGTTGTGCAACCCACCAAACAGCTCACAAGAATCTTCTCTTCAAAGTGAGATTGCAAAGGATCACCTGAAGCTGGGTTCCTTACCTGAACCACCCCAAAAAGTGGGCAGGCCGTTCTAAGAGCTTGCTTGCTCTGGACTTACATCAGATACTTCCAGATCTCCGTATGTAAAAACTGATGTACTCCAGGATATACTTGGGATTTAACCGGTTTGTAAGAAGTAGTTTGAAAAGACCAGTGGCTGTCCTATCTGATAGCATGGCATTTTGGTTGATGGGACATTTTTTTGTATTCAAACCTCTCACATTTCTTATGAAATGTAATCTATTGTACAAAGTGAAACAATGTACATATGCAATAATTTCCTTTCCACAATGTCACAGTTGGAAAGGGGAATATTTTTAAGGTGCTCTAGAAATTGAAAGCATTTATGAAATCTGATATATGCAGATTGACAGCATGCTATGTTTAAGCCGACTTTTATTACAGAGGACACAAAAATTGTCTCCCACAGATAGGTCTCTATGGTGTGCTAAAGCCATAGCCAAACAAACAAGGGTGGTGAGATTTTCTTGCAGGCAAAAGCAATAGCTTGCGGCTGGTGCTTCCTGAAACAGTGCACCAGGGATCTCTCTTGCCACTGCTGAGTGGCATGTAGCAAAGCTTTCATAAAGTTATAAAATGCTTTGCAACTCACATGACTCACTCTTAAAATATTGTAAGCATGTGTCTCTATCCATATCTTTTGCCTGAATCCTTCAAATTTTTTCAAGAGAACCAAACATGGAATGTGTGAGCATGTGTAGAATTGGAAATGTGAACAGGTATGAAACTGAGGATAGCAATGCCATTAATCAGTGCAAATCCTGATACATATGACATGGTTCTTAGGCCTCCTTCTCCCTCCCCAACCTTCCCCCTTGCCCCCCCAGCTCCTGTGTTATCCAAAGCCTGTGCCAAATAACTTCAAAAAGACAGGAGACTCATTGTCAGCCCTGGATGATCAGGAACACCCATTTCATAAGGAGCTGTGAGCACTGGCTGTGCATTGCAGGAGGGTGGCCCAGGCTGCACCGTTTCCAGCAGACTCAGAGCACTGAAAGTGGCAAGAGGAGCTGTGATTTCTGCAGCACAGTCACACAGTCTTCCCGAGGACCTACAGAGATACAAGGTATACCTTTTGTGGGGATGTCCCTGCTCCGTGGAGAAAGCTTGGGCACCTTTACTCCCCGTATGTGACATGCCAGGTCAGGGGTTATCACAGAATCATAGAATGGTCTGGTTTGGAAGGAACCTTAATGATCATCTAGTTTTCCAACCCCCTGCCCTGGGCAGGATCACCTCCGACTAGACCAGGTCGCTCAGAGCCCCAGCCAGCCTGGCCTTAAACACTATCAGGAATGGGACATCCACAATGTAATGTGTTGTGGACAGATTATGAGGGTGGCATGTTCTGAGACTTCTTCACGGTCTGTCAGAAATACTGACCCACGCGCTCACCGAGGACGAGGAGGCTCAGAGCCGGCACCTCTCGGCACGGCCGCGGAGCTGGGCGCTTTGGCACACACCTGCAGCACCCCCGCCAGCCCCGAGACCCTTACCCCGTCCCGTCCCGTCCCGCCCCGTCCAGCGCACCCGCACGCCCCGGGGGACGGGGCTGCGCCTCGTCCCGCCCCGGCCCGCGCAGCGCAGGCAGGGCGTGGGAGAAGTGCAGGCAGACCCCAGCCTGCTCCTTCTCCTTCTCCTTCTTAGCTCCCGTTCCTTCTCCTGCCCCGCTCCCGCCCGCCCACCGCCGCGGCAGTGCCGCCCCGGGGCGGCGAGGGCCGAGCCCGGCGCAGGATGGCCGNGGGGGCCCGGCCGCCGCCCCGCTGGGACGCGCCATCCAGGTAACCGGGCGGCCGCGACCCCTTCCCCGCGCTGCGGCTCCCCATCCCGCGCCGCGTCCCCGGGGTGTGTGTGGGGATGTGGGGGTGTGTGTGTCTTTTTTGGGGGGGTCTGAAGTGACCCTGCTGCGCGCGGTCTCGTTTCCTCCTGGCTGGGCGTGGGGCCCGGGGCCATAAGGGGGG
>VZRQ01008167.1:1076300-1087513 GCA_013397975.1 Machaerirhynchus nigripectus
CGGGAGCCCGCGCGGGGAAGCGCCGGGCAGGATGGATGGAAGCGGGCAGCGGCGCCTCTGCCCGCGCACCTGCCCTCAGGTGTCCCGGCACCTCCTGGAGCCCCACACACCGCCCCCGCCGCGGGGAGCGGTAGCCGCCCCTCCGGCCGCGGTGCCACGGGGCTGCGGCTGCTCCCGGGCGCGCGTGAGCTGCTCGTCCCGTCGGGCACCTGGAAGTGCCTTAGGGAGTGCCCAGGGTGGTGTTTTGTGGCCTCAGCGCGTGGCCCGTGGTCTGCGGTGAGCAGCGAGATGCTGCTGGGGGTAAAGCAACGAGCTTGGGGGGGATGGACGGGACGGGACTGCATCGGCAGCCGCTGGCTGGACAGCGGGCATCTCTCTGCAGGCGGCGGGAGAAGAGTACTGGCCTTAATCACGTATTTTGTGGTATTTTAGAAGCACTAAATGTGAGGCTTATCGTTTGTGCCTTGCACTGCTTGTGGGAGGAAGCCAGAGGCTCCCTGGGACTCTGACAGGGAGTATAGGCACAGAGGGCAGCAAGGATCGTGCTGTTCTTTCTTAGCATAGCACAAGATTACTACATACATTTTGTGCCAGTCACAAGAAAGATAACAATAAACTTCAAAAGTTCTGAAAAAGGATTAATGGAAATATATTTTTCCTTTGGAAGAAACGTGTATGTACACATTTGTTGGAGGATAAGGAAGGAGTAACAAATGCACCAAACTCTGTTGTACTGCGATAGATGCTTCGTGTCTGTTTGATCAGAGCTTTGTTAAAAGAGGGGACTTTCCTGAAGTCTCAGACCTTCCAAAGTTATTTTAATTGTATTCTCTGTTGGTGGGAGGAGATCCAGAATGAAACTGCAGTTTGAAAGGGATTTTGAAAGCTTAAAGGTCCACTGTCTGACTTTAGGCAATGCAGAAAGTATACAAGTAAATCTTTAGCATCCTGGAAGAAGGGCTAGTGTTTCAAAGTCTTATGAGGTGTTTGTATGCTTAATAGTGAAATAACCCTTAATATATGGTTTCAGAAGGGGTTGCAATGGATGACATAATTGTTCTTCTAATTTTTTAATGAGAATAGGTTATGAAGAGAGGGGTAGAGGACTAAGAAGGTGCAGCATATGTATTCCTTGCCATGTGCCAGAAGGGAGCGTGCACCGTCATGCAGCCTGCCCTCGCAGTTCATTGGGCAGCCCCAGCCAGCAGTGTGCTTTGCTCTGGACTTCCCTCTGCTGTAACACCCTGCCTCACGATGAAATCTTCTTATATCTGTCTCTGTCCTTATATTACCTTATATCTCTGTAGTACTTTCAGTCATAAAAAAAGCTCAAAGTGCTTTAGAGATGCTTGCAGGCTTAGTAGTATACAGTTCTAGTAAAAAAGAAACTGGGACACAGGTATTAATGTGTAAACTGAGGTTACAAAAAAAGGTTGTGATGATCAGGAAACTACCTGGTTCACTGTTTCTAACACACCTCTGAAGTTTAGGCACGCATCCTTCCATGCTGAATGCAACACCCATGTTTAAAGTTGCCTGAAACAACCATGCCACCAGGTGAATAGCAAACCCAGCAATCTCAGCAACTCGTTATAGCCCACTGCTACAGTGAAATCTCAGACCGACATGCCTTGAAATATCAGAAATCACAGGGTAATAAAAATCAGCCAAAGCAAACATCAGATAAACTTGGCAAGCAAGCGGAACGAAGCCTGCATGTTGCCATTGATGGTTTTTGTAGTTGTTCCCTTTATATGCCAACACTCAAGTGGAAATGAGGATTTGCTGTGTAAAGGAAGAGGGAGGCTAGAAAGGGGGGAATTCTTCTTCTTCAGTGTTTGACTTGCAGGTCCTAGGTTAGAGGGCTGTTATGGTTCATGCCTGATTAAAGTTCCCAGAAGGACTGCTGATAGCTCAGCCCTGGCTCGAGGAAGTGTGTTGTGCCTCTCATTGCGTTTGTGTAAGCACAGATACAGCAGCGTCTCTTTCCAGTTTTAACAAAGCCCCATTGAGATACATACCATGAATGCTTCTGTGGTTTACCAGTAGTTGTTGTGGTTCAAGAAGGGTTGGAAAGTCTTTCAAAAGGCCAGGGAAATCCAGACATTGTGCATGGAAAATGCACAATGTGTGTATTCTCCAGCCACTTCACCTCACAAATTCAAAGAGGCTGTAAATAAGAGATTTTCTTCTTTCATGGAAAATTGGAGAGAATTGCATTTAACTTTTACAGAACATGAGCCTCCATAGAAGGATTTAAAATCAGCAAAAGTATTCAAGTGTGTTAAGAGTCTGAGGGGAGGTCATGTGGCTTTTACAAAGTGATAGGTGTAATAGCCACTGTTGTGCTGGTTCAAGTTCAAGTGATACCACACACTTGAGTCACTCTCTTTTGGACTCTCTACAATGCTGGATTGCAAGAGTTGCCCTATGAATAAGGAAATTGGAAAGAAGGTGCAGAATGTGGTCCTCATTCTGGCATAGGGAGCAGACAGCTCTGTTGCCAGTGCTATCTGAAAATAAAGCGAAGAGGAAGAGCAGCCCCAGCACCACATACATTGCTCTGCCATTAGTTGTTCTCATTCAGCTTGTCATTTATTGATGTGTCTTTTAATGAAGCCTGTAATATCCAGCAAACCCAGAAAGAGCTTTTGAAGGTTGTTTAAAGGTGATCGGTGGAGTGGCCAGTCCCTTCATGGGCAGCTCAACCAAGGCTCTTAAGGTAGTGCTGGTTGATCTGGGAAAGAGGTGGGTTTCCCTTATGTAGCACATTGGCATGTGGGACAATGGCTTAATAAGAACAGTGTTGAGTGAAGTAATGCACAACAGTATAAAATATTTCAGCAACTGATAGATAAGTGGCATGCCTGGTTTTGCCTGCCAGTCTGTCCACACTGGTGTGCAGGCGTGAGTTAAAGTCTAACTGCATACCTGTCCTGCCCTGCCAGTGGGCACAGAGCTGCTGGGTATGAAATAGTGAACAAATCCTTCATTGTTGTCACATTTTATAACTTACAGGTGAGATGTTTTCATCCCTGTGTGTCCCTGGTTCACACCGGCATATTTCAGCAAACTCTTTCATGCAGTTCCAGGTCTCTCCTTTGCTCAGGAGAAGCAGGGGAAAGGAGGGTAACAAGGTCACCAGCAAATGCACACCTGCCTGTCTGGCGAACTGCAGCCAAAATCAAACCAAGTTTCAAGGCCCACTCTCCTGGAATGGAGACGTGTCCTGTAGCAGACAGGCTGAGCGCGGTGTGCCTGGGAGAAGGAAGGAAGGCTGCTCTGTCCAATAACTCTTTTTCTTTCATTTTTGTTTTGCTGCCCAGTTGGCAGGGTTGCTGGAATGTAATTTAAATAACTGAAACTCCAGCTGTTGCAATGAAATTCTTTGAATTATGTGCCCAAAAAGAAAAAGATGGTATCTTGAGTTCAGATCAAGTGTTCTGGTATACTGAAATCACATAAGTGCATGTAAATTAAACTCTTGTGTTTAATACTCCCCATTGTTTTCTTCTCATTCAGTCTTTCTTTGAGGTTATTTCCAGATCAGAGCTGAAACTGCTGTAACAGCAACTGTTTCCTGTGTACTTCCAGCCTGATCATTTTGAATGTAATTTAGATCTAAAGACTGTGTTTCAAGCCCATTATAAAGCTATTTAGGGAAGCTTGCCCTGTAGTAACATATATGTCAGAACTCAGGTATGCATTTGTCAGGGAAGATGCTGTGATGTGGTAGTAACTGCAGTTGCCAGTGCATAGATTGATTTCTCAGGGTATGGATTTTTGCAGATAGTGACATGATGTTCTTTGTTGTCACTGCAGAAACTGGCGGCTTTGCCTGTAGCTAGCATGGGCTGATGTGTATCTGCTGCAGCAAATCATCTGAATCAGACAGTGTCCTGGCATACTGTAGTTTGTATTAAAGTCAGCCAAACCATCTTCTCTAACAGAGCTGGAGGAGAATCGTGTTATAACATGACCCCAGACGTAGTTAACCAACTTGTATATGTGAGTATTTAGTCTCTTTGAGTTGTCAAGAGTTAACCTTCAGTCAGACTGGTACTGGCAGTGCTGAATCAGAGCAGCTAATGGTAGCCATATCTTCTGGAAACTGCATCATATTCTGGGCTTTCTGGAAGAGGAGGATGAGGATGGAACTATTGCTACATGCAGATGCTGAAATTACTGCTATTGATGCAGAAATATTCAATTCAGTGAACATCTATGTTTCATATTTGAAAGACACAGGATGGTATATTCGTGTCCCATGAGACTGATGAAGTATTTTCCAATCCCTTAGTAACTATGGTAGATGTTGAATGAATTCTGGTAAACATCTTAAACTCACCAAGCTTGCAAGACTGCACCCAGCAAGAATGTGAGAGCCCCTCTGTTATTTCTCTATAAAAAGTGGACAAGTATGATTGCTCCAGTTACTTTACACTGATTAGTCTGACAGCAGTGACAAACAAAACAATGGCAGTTATGTGGGATTCTGTTAATTCTTAAAGGGTAGGAATGTCCTTCATGCCAGGCAATGTGGACTGTGGAAACAACAAAAGATTTGTCACATGCTTTTGATGGAAATCTGCTAAGTTGATAAGGTAGTATTTGCCCTATTCCCTTTATTTTAAACAGTAGTCCAGCATAGTGTCAGCACCTCACAGGCTGATGGATTAAGCAGCTGTCCTACTGAAGTAGCCATGGCCATGGCACGTGTACTGTCATTCAATGAAAATGTTATTTTTCTACAAAGGTCTGTGCCTGGCACAGTTTAGCATTTTCACTGATTATCTCCACCTAGTGATTGGAATAAGAAGTGAATGGGACACTAAAAAGATCCCTTAATAACTAATTCCAGCAGTTCAGCACTAATCTTAGTAGACTGTAAAATGCATTTTCTTGGAGATAAAAATAGCTTGTGGGGCAAGCCAAGATATGAAATCAAAAGACAATTAAATTTTCTGAAGTTTATTCATCATTTTGCACAAAGAGCTTAAGAGACTTTCAAAGGACATCTCTGGATTGTGGCTTTAGTTGTGGACTGGAAATTAGGCAGTAACTTCTGGCAATGAGATACAATGGGATTCTTTAAAGGGAAGCTTAAAGGGAACAGTCTGTAGGATCTGTTGCATTTTCCATGAGTACGTATTGTTTAGAAAACTCTGATTCAGAATATGGCACGAAAAAAATGAAAACAGTGTTATAAAATTCTAATACCAAGCTTATAGCCAAGTAACAGCTTTTTTAAAAACGGTTTTATTTATACCAGGTTATGTGCATATGTGGATATTTCATGGTATTTTAGAAGAATTGAGGATAATTTGTTTGTTGTTCCTAATCCAGTTCTAAGAATCTTTGTTTCACTGATTTTCTGCAGATTTCCTGCAGACACCACTGTAGATGTAATATAGGTAATTTCACCCAAGTGTCATTAAATTAATAAAGATTTACTGTAGTTCTCTTACTGAGATTTCTGAAGTTTTAGTTTGTAACATAAAAGTTAGTGTCTAAGGGTATAAGTGTGTAATTTAATGGCGTGGGGAATAATCCATACATTCAAAATTATTCTGTATAAGGGAACAAAACCTACCCACATTTTTAGCCAACACTCTCATTCAGAATCTCAATTAACAACTACATGTGTTCATTAGTGCATAAGATATTCTGTGAGACCATGTTTTTAATTTATTGTGTTTCAGGGCCAGTTTTGTGATTACTGCAATGCTGCTGATCCCAGCAAAGCTCACCCGATAACCAATGCCATTGATGGCACGGAGCGCTGGTGGCAAAGTCCCCCTCTTTCCATGGGCTTGAAGTACAACGAAGTCAATGTCACCTTAGATCTGGGGCAGGTAAGTGCCTGAGCTGTGGGGTGAGGTGTGAACATTTCTTGCATTTGTACATATGCTTTGCAGTTGGGAGAGACTTTTGAGCTGATGATTTTAACTTCTGACATCACAGCTTTTTTATCTGGTTCATGTTCTGTATTTTTTTACCAAGTTGACTATATTGAAGTGATTATTTTCCTTTAGGAATTTTGATGGTGGGGGTTCTTGGCGTCACACAGATACAGTGATGGTGTACTTTCTTGCACAGACACTGTAACTCATTAACCTAACATTACAAGGGGGGACCTTTTAGTTTAAACTCAGGTCTAGCTCCCATCTATTGTTCTCGTTTTCCATGAGGGCAGAGAGAGAGGCTTCATGATCTCCAGGCATGCACACATTTTGAGAATAATGTTTGGAGTCTGTTTTTGCCTCAGGGGTCCTTCTGGTTTCTCTGTCATCCAGCAAGATCTTCAAGGTAGACAGAAGAATACTGATAAGGTGGTCTAAAAGGGAAAGGACAGCAAAACCAGTGTAATGTGAATTAGTAATGAGACAGTAACACAAACACCTGTATTTCCTCTGCAAGTGATAGGCAAGTAGCTAAGAGTAAAGCCTCTGTACCCGTTCCTTAAGTCACAGGCGGATCCAGTGAAGTTAGTTACACTGTGCAAGTTCACAACACATGAAAACATGTGTTTAGAAATATATGTGTGGGCCTGCAAAATATATGTATACACGTGCATATGTATTTTGGACTGCACTAACTGTTTATTGACCGATTATATAGGACAGGATTTTTTGAGCAGACCTTCAATTTAGTTGATAGCAAGGTGGGGGATAACTCAGAAAATATTTCTCTGTGAGACTTGGCTGCCATTTTGTTGGGGATTCAGGTGCAACTTATTTTACATCTTGTCTTACATGGTGTTCTAGTACTCTTGTTCCTCCCGTGGCTGGAATGGCTCTCATTTTGAGGATATCCTCAGTCAGTGTTTCTGTATCTGGTAGAGCTGCAGTGCAGAAAGGCCGTGCTGAACTTCTTTTCCTGCTGTGCTCTTGTTAGCTTCTTTGGAGGACCTACCGACAGACACCTTATTTTTTATGTGATGAGTAAACTTCTGAGAAACCTCCTTCCTTGGGAGGAGGGGTATGAACTGAGTGCCCTCTTCTCATGGGACTCCTTGGAGACCAGCTGCTATGTGCTAAGATTTCTGTAGTTACTAAAGAATTTCTGAGAGGGAGGTTGTGTGTTTCTCATTACTCTGGTACTATTTGGAAAGGTGACTCTGAATCCCCTTTCTTGGACATAAAGGAAACCCAAGACAAAGGTGAAAATGACTCCATGTCCTGTGATCAGGAATGAATCATTTTAGCTGGTGGATGGATGAGGGTTTGGCCGGATTCGCATGATTTTCTTTCCCCACTTCACAGACATCATCTCATATCTGCTTTCATCCAGTTAAACCTTAACCTCAGGATTTGTTTGAACTTGAGATTCACTTTTGACATTCTGCTTAATATTTTCACCCCCGAATTCATACAGTAGCATACAATACTAATGATAAAGAGGAACATTAAGTACTGTGACAGAGTAAGTCTACTCAGGTGAACAGGTAAGCGCTGAGACCCCAATTCACCTTTACCTTATTTTAAGGTCCTAAGTATTAAGACCTTAGTATGCATTACTCATGCAGACTTTCTTAGTAATTGGCAGATAAATTTTTCAGAGTGCAATTACCTCTCATGTGAGCTGAGATGAAGGTTTTGGTTTTTAAGGAAAAATAAATCTTCCTAAAGTTAGATATGTATCTAAATACTTTACAGAACCACATACCATAATACTGAAAAGGTAACAGGGATATAGTTTTCCTCACTAACTATTTGTCCTTTTTTGTTGTTTTGTTTTGTAGTTTTGTTTCTTTTTAATACAAGGCACTTTTTTCTGCAACCAAAATACGGAAATGCTTTTGGGTGAGCAGAACGTGACAAAGAGTAAGGTACATATGCGTGCGGGGAAGCAGTGACTGAGTGTAAGCTGGTAGTTGGTATCCACAATTAAAGGAAGCAGGACATAGTGCAAAGTCAAAAGCTTCTAATTTTCTTCATTCCTGACATTATATCTTTATGACTGAGAGCGGAGTCCCAGTGGAGCTTCTTACCGTGATCTCACGACAATATTTAATTGAATAGTTGCACCACAATGGAAATTTTAGTGCTCACTACAACAGAGTTGGAGCAGAACACCCAGCTGGTGCTGCTTCTGTTTCACAAGGGCTAGGGTGATTTTGAAAGTCAAAATTCCTTCAGGCTGTTAAATCTGTTTGCAAGAAGAAGGCTCGTTTTGCTGTACTTCGTAATATAAGAAAAAGCAAAAACCTTAAAGCAAAAGCCCTGCTTTACTTCCCTTTCTGACTTCCTGTACTATAGTTACATTTCTAATCAATCACAGTCCTTCTGAATAACAATTATAATGTTGATCCCTGAGGCAGTCTCTCCATTCTGTTAACATACCTGCTTACACTGTGGCTATTCCTGACTTGTTTGAAATACTTGGATCAAATGAAATCTCAATTATTCCTCTAATTGGATATGTTTTTACCAGTGTAGTTTTCAACATATTTTAAACTTCTGAATCCAGAATGTCTGACTGAATTTAACTGCCCTTCTCCTGACTCTTTGGATTGCCTAATTTCAGCAGGTGTGTCCTCTTCTTTGGCTTGCTTAATGCTCAGCAGATACTACAGTAATACTCCCCCAGGTATTTTTCTGAACTCTCTCTTCAGAATAAATGAAACTTCAGGAAAGCATGATAGTGTATGATCAAAAAGAAATGTCCAACTACAAAAAGTAGTTCAAAGAAGTATAGCCCGTATATTTTATTGTTACTTTTAGTTATGTATAATTTTTTTTTTTACTGTGCTTTTTGGCAATATTATAGTGCCGAAAGACTCAGACTCAGTGAAGTCTTGTGCACTAACATGTTGAATAGTTTTATTGTAGCAATATTATTAGTCACTGTTGTAAATTAAAGGTACACAGTGGAATGCAATGACCAAATTAGTACTTTTATTACGGAGGGAGGGCAACTCAACCATAAATTTAAGCTAAGTGGTGTGGCCTGTGGAGGACTTCATGCTTTTATGTTTTCTACCAGTTAAAGCGTATAAACATTTTGTAAATAGCCTCACAGTTTGGCAAATCCTGAGTTGCTTTTATATGGTAGCAGTCTAATTTTTGTATTTGGTAGCAATCTTTTGATTTACAAACAGTATTTGTTGTTTAGAATATTATTCAGCTTTGGCTAATTGTTGGGAACTAAAAACAATTGGTCTTAACTTACAAAAGATTGACATGATAACTTCAAGTATTTCTGAAGTTACAGTGAATTTAAGTATCATGCTGTAAAATATGAAGTGTCCTGTGCTCACTTCTTCTGTAGGGAGAAACTCTCAAGGTCGTGGGAGATTTATCACAAGCTGCGTTGAACTGGGCTCCCAAAAATAGTAATTTCAGTCATTGTGCTTGGCTTTTGAAGACTTTTTGTTATCACTGACCCTGAAGTCAGACCCAGCGCTAGCGTGAAGTTCCTTAACTTCTATAGTAACACTGGGAAGTCCTACAGACTAGGGCATGAGAACCACTGCATGAGGCTTCTGCAGTGCTACAGAGCTGTTCCTGCAATGAGACAAAGCCTTTTCTCTGGAACCCCTGCACAGCTCTGAATCCATGGCAGCGCCAAGCCCTTCTCTGCTGCTTTGGTTAACACTGGGGAAAAAAGGGGCTTTTAAGTCTGGGGAAGGTGCAGTACTGTCCCTAGAGTAAACAAAAAGGGGCATGCTAACAGCACAGAAGTGTTCCTTCTTACTAGAGATCTCTGGTTCTGAGTATTTCAGTTTCTGCATGAAGCTGATTTGGGATCATGCCACAGAACAGTATGCTTTTAAGTTAGTTGTGATTTTTGGCTCATACCACAGGAAGGTGCATCTAGTTATGAACTCTAGAGTAACATATCTTCAGCTGATGAAGTAGCACCTGTCTGATAGAATCTTCTAAAATTTGTATCAGGTAATACGTGTTGCATTTATTCCTCAGCCAGACTACAAGCAACTCATTGAGAGTTGAACTACCAGCCTTAATAAAGGAAATACTTTAAAATACATTCTTTCTTGCTCATATGCTTTTCTTTAAGTTGTAGTCAACGTGTTGCATTTTTTAAAGCTTTAATTAAAAGATCTTTTCAATGGCTCAGCTTTCTTTTCTTATCTTTGCATTACTAGAGGCATGTCATTGTTCTTAAAATGCATTTTTGATACTAATTTGATACTATTCTGAAAATCTAGAGGAAAAAACCTCACAAGTCTTGTTCTGCTTTGCTTTCCTGACTCTGTCTTCCTCTGGCTCTTCCTCAGCGTCCCTTTAGGAAGGTTTTGGTTCCCGCTCATTCATCTCACTTCCCTCCCTCCATGTCTGTACTCCTGCTTCCCCCATCTTTCTTTCCACGCTCATTCCTACAGGTTACTTTAATTTTGTGGTCTGTTGTTCTAAATACATCACTTTCAACCCAGTGTAGCAGAACCTCTGATGGTTGCCTCCAACCCTTTGCACTTCCCTGGGTTTCCTCCCAGTGCTGACAGTCCACTATGTTCCTTATACCTTGGGCTGCAGCCCTCATAAGGGGACATTTATCTTCTGGACAACTGAGAGCTGACTCTTAGAAATCCTTTCCGATATGAATAGCTTCAGTGTTCTTTGAAGAAATAGGCCATATGTAAGAAATAGTTATAAGCATTGAGTTGGTCTTTGTCCAAATCCTAATGGAAAAGTGGCTGCACGAGAAATTTCGGGAAAATAACTGGGAGTCATTGATGTATTTGCCTGCAGCCTTGGCAAAAAGACCAAGAACTGGTTGAATGTGGAGAATGGACTACCCTTTCATTTCTGGATGCAGTTCTTCCTTCTAGAGTACTGCCCGTGAAATCTATGGAGAGAGCTTCTCCCTTATGGTCCTGCCATCAGCTGGGATAGAGAAAAGATCTCCAGACGTGTCTGTGAAGCCCATTCACAGGCACTGACTTACCTAACTAAATACACTCTTCAGCATCAGTGGCTGGTTAAAGGAAAGTGTGATTATATTGGTTTGGCACGGCCTGGTTTTGGGTAGCAGGGGGCCGCAAAGGTGGCTCCTGTGAGAAGCCGCTGGGAGCTTCCCACCATGTCCGGCAGAGCCGGTGGCTGATGGCTCTGAAGATGGACATGCTGCTGGCCAGAACTGGGTCAATGAGAGAGGCTGGTGATGCCTCTGTGATGACGTATTTAAGAAGAAAATCAAAACAAAGTCAAGGGGTTCTTGCTTCTAGTCAGAGAAGAGGAGGAGGTGAG
>VZRQ01008167.1:1087688-1200972 GCA_013397975.1 Machaerirhynchus nigripectus
GTGGGAGGGACTCACGCTGCAGCAGGTGCGGTTTGGCTGATGCTCGTGAGTGTGGACCCACGCTGGGAAGTTCACGGAGAACTGTGGGAGGGACCCCACGGCCTCACAGGCAAGGACTCTTCTTCTGGAGCAGAGGAAGAAAATCTCAGTGATGGACTGACCAAAACCCCCCTGCCCTGCCTCCCTGTGTTGTCGGTGGGAAGGCGGGAGGGGCAGGGGTGGGAGGGTGTTTAAGGGCTTATTTTACTTCTCATTACCCTCCTCTGATTCTGTTAGTAATCCATTTTACTTAGCAACTAAGGTTGAGCCTGTTTTGCCCTTGAAACATTTCTCCCACTCTCCTTATCTAACCCATGAAGCCTCCGTTAACCCTTTCCTCTTTTCCCTCCTTTTGCCCAGCTGTGGCAGGGGAGGGTGAGCGAGCGACTCTCATGGGTGCCTGGCACTGGGCCAGTGTCAAACCACGACAGTGATGTAAATAGGACATGGACAGTGGTAACTGAACAACGTTGAAAATCCTGTGTTTATTCCTGGCTGCTGCACCCGAGACTGGAAGCTGGCACACAAGGAATGACTTCAGCATGCTGTGCAGTGAGAGCCTCTACAGTCACTGTCACTGTTTATGCAGTGTAGCCCTTGCTGTGTATGTGTGTACTCAGTTAAGCTGGATGGAACACACTCAGGAGTACCTGATGCCTCTCAGGTACTACTCACACACGATTTTCTCTTCACCTCTGCTATAGCTATTTTTCCACATACCCAGAAGAGTAGCTGGCAACTCCGGAAATGCTAGGTCAGCTCTCTCTAGTTGGCATTTTTTGGTATTACAATTTATGTTACAAAATGCATTGTTGGGAATTGAAGAATACTGACTGTCAGGAGTGTTTTATACAGTACTTGGATCAGCATGGGTGCCTGAAGTCCTACAGAGTTGTTTGAATAAAAGGACCGCTTCCCTCTTTGCAAAATTGAGAAATCAAAGCCTTTATTTTGACCAGAGTACATGGGAGTTTTATTTCATTTGAACAGATTGATGCTCATGATTCTTGGTCTCTGAGAGGAAACAATACTCAAGATCTTAAGACTTCATTACACCAAGAAACCAATGGCCATGCACATGCAAACCCTGTGCACTAAGGTGTGTTCTGCAGCAGGTGCTAAGCACAGTTCACACTTCCTGGAATCCCTCTCCTGCATCAGTTCTCCCTCTGAGAAGTTTAGTTTGTGTACTGAAGCATATCGGATTTCTGTCTCTTCTGAGCAATCTGCAACACTGACCACATTATTCAAGATAGTGAAAGAAACCCAGAAGAAGAACCGTACCATGTTGAGGGAAGTTTTGGTGGTGCAGCTGTATCTGCTAATAACAGTCTGAGGAAATTTCAGCCTGCTGAAAACAGATTCAGATTACATGAAGAAAGATTGGTGTGGTATCTTTTTGAACACATCTAAAGATCTATAGAATGCCTCTGATAGATGGTCTACCTGGATGCAGTTGGGTTGCTGCTACTACCACATTCCAGGAGTTTTTATTCTTCATGAGCCAAAAAGGAAGAACAGTCTTTTCCTACAGAAGCAGCACACATCATGATTGTTTGGAACATAGTGTGTTTTTCTTTTGTGCTAGTTTATGTCCAGCACTCATCTAACAAGTCATTTCAGTGTTTTAGTATACTGGTTTGAGTTTATGGTGTCAGGAATGGAGGAAAATGTGCTATGCCTTTATATATGCATATCTAACTTTTATCCATTTTTTAATGCTTTCTGGGATTCAAACAAATCTTGGAAATTTCTCTGTGTAAAGAGTTGTTTAAACTTTTAGGGAAAAAACTTTTAGAGAAAATATCTTAAACTAATATTACTGCAATTTTTGGTGTTCTCCTGAGAATGGAATGGGTATCAGGGAGTTTTCTTTCTGTTGGTTTAAAATAAGTAGTGTGCATGCTGTTAGAGATCATGAATATTGTATCATTAACAATAATGGTACAGTGTAACTCTCAATCAATTTAAACGACCTCTTTTAATATCATCCTAAGTTCACCTGAAAGAGCTTTTATAGAAATGTCTCTCTTTAATGTAATATTGTCAATGCTTAACACAATTTTAATTTTCATTCTCAGATGAGGAGGGCATTTTGCTCATTCTGCTGAGTGATTTTTAAAAACTTCTTTCTGGGTTTTTGTGAATCTTTAATGCCATTGGCTGCAAGAACATTTCAGATCTGAACTAACCTGAGTGAACAGGAAATAGTTACATCAATGTGGAACTGGTTAAATTCCAGCTGTTGATAATCCATCAGGTTTGACCTATGGTGCTGGATTACAGCAGGATATGATGTTCGACACTTACAGTAATACATCCTCTTTCAAGTATGCATTTCCAGAGTGCATTGTTTCCATTACTGGAAACAAAATGCCATTTCCACTTTTAAATTCAGTTTTTTATTCATACAAGAAAATGGTCTGAATTTTGATTAAGCTATATTTCTGGGATTTTTTGTGAAAAATTTTTTACTATTATATAATTGTATCAAAATGCTGACTTAGAGTTTGAACATTCCTTTTGAAAGATGGTTGGTTTTTTAATGGAACAAATTTGGCTTAAGAGTAACCAAATAAATATTTTTTCAAAAATTAAGGCACTTTTTAAAATCAAAACTAAATGGCTGAAGGAAAACATTGCTTTGAGTTTAGTCTGCATTTTTTTCAGGGTAAGTCTTAGGTCAGGAACAAGATTTAAAGTAGTGAAATGCCAGCTTAGAATATGTGATTAAAATCAGCTTTAATGGTTGCTTTTCTAGGTCTTATGTCAGCAAGGTGACTTTTATCTTCAGCTAGGATTTATTTGCTAAGCCAAGGATTATTTTTCTTCTGTTGTTGTCTCATCAGATCTGGAGAGTGACCATTCATCATCTTGGTCAGTATTTAAATCTTAGTGGAAGTTTAGATGTTCAAGTGCCATTTTGCATCCTCGATCCAGGTCAAAACCAAATCATAGGCACTCACGCAAAGTCAGAAGCAGGACAGATGATAGGCTTGGTGACTATGTTTTGGTGATAGGCTGTCATTAATTAACGCTAGTTTAATTTTTATCAGACCCTGTCCCTTTTCCCTTTCTGAATGTGCCAGTACAAGCCTGAGCAGTGTTTCAAACCATGAGATGTAAGCAGAGCATCGTGCGAATTGAAGGTTTTCATATGTAACAGTACTGTGAAGTTGCCGTACTTTTTTCTTTCCCTTCCAATTTTTGATTTGCGTGGAAATATGCAAGGAGCGGTGCTGGGTGGGAGTTCTTTAAGCATTGGCAGAATTGCAGAATTCCTGATATAATACATATTTTTGAAGAGTAGGTATAAGGTCATTGTTGTAATCATTCCACAATGTGACTGCAAGCAGTGGAGCCCTGGAGAAGGCATGACATTGTCTATATGCTTCCTTTATTTCCTCTTGAGCTTTCTAAACCACTTGTCTTAGTTAAATATGTATCAGTCAACACACAGTGTTATCCTCACTTGCTAACATGCATGTCAAGATGGGACTTCGAAAGATCTTAGACAAAGGGGAAGAAAGACTATTAGTGTTGCCTGCCAGTGCAAACCTGGTTTGAAGAGGTAAATGTCCCTTGCGAGATTCAGCTGACCAAAAGCAAGAACATGAAGCACTTTTTTTTTTAGGAGTTTCAGAACTATTATGCTTTCCTAGAGGGATACCAGTCTTTGCGCTGAGTGGCCATACCAGATGACGTGTAAGGTCTGTATGGCCAATATCTCTACTCTGAAACCTGACAGTGAAGTAGCAGAAGTTACTCAGGCATAGAGTATAAGAAACTCAGTAAGAGCAAATCTTGCCATTGTCCCTAAAGTATTCACCTGTTTCTGGCAATGGCTAAAATAAACAATTTGAGGGCATTACTCCACCTGTGCAGTCACTGAGCATAGTTTTGGGTTCTGCCATGGCTATGTCAACAGAAAGGCTGCCACTTACTGTGCTCAGTATTGCTGTCTAGTAAGTAGTTTTTCCCATGGAGATGATGTCTGGTTGTTGAGGTACGTAATTTAGTATCTCAGGAGGTGAAGCTGGTGCTTGTCAGGCTGTTAAATAGCAGGGTAAATTTCAACACTAACAGAAAAGTTGGGTTACTTTCCTCCCGGTTCTCTCTGCGCTGACCTAAGTTAGCAACATTCAGCAAAGCAAAAATTTCTGAAATAGATTGCAAGGTACAATACCTGCTGCAGTGATGCCTTGGTGTGTGTAGAACAGGGGCTTGCCCTGGAGAGTAGTTGTGCATACTGCATTAAATGAATGCACAACAAAAAAGTTTCAGTTTCTTTTCTTCTGAGATGTAAGGTATTATCATGAGACCATGTTCCATGAAGTCCCTGAATTCCTCCCATTTCTCCATGAGAAGGTTTTACTTTCTACTGTGAATATAGTATACAGATATTCAGAAGCTGGTGTCTGAAATAGATGTGTGAGGATGGAGGCTGCATGTATCCATGGGATTGTCGCATGCAGTGCTGGTAAAGGACAAATATTTCCAGGTATCTGCTTCAGTGCATTGTTCACCATTTGCATCTGCCTCTTGGTGGTCCCAGTTGGTGTGACAGCTATTGAATTGTTCGTAGCTGACAGCTGAATGGGCCAGGCATGCCAAAAGATACTGTTCCCAGTTCGTGGTTGAGAGCTTGTATGCAGTTTTGGTATAGAGTCTAATAAACTTTGCAAAGTATTAGCTTCAGGGTTAAGACATTTGTGAGGTATGAGCAAAGATAAACTGCTTGGGTGTATTTGATGTGGGGGCTCCGGCAGCAGTTACTTGACAAACTGCTGACTGCAACTCCGTGTCTCCCCCATCAAAGGGAGAATGTCCTGCCAGCAGATGATTCTCAGTTGAGGCTGTTCAGTGGGAAATTCCAGTGCAGCTTCACTTAAATATTGAGTGTACCTCAGTATTGGTTCACTTTTATTGATAGCTCCCATCCATGTCGTGGTTGTTTAAATTTTCAACAACCTTTAAAATCAATCCATGTTTAGCTTTTTGTGTAAAGGTAATTTTTATTGATGTTCTGGTTTTTATGACATGGACTATCCCAAGAGGCTTACAGTAAGAATTCCTGTCTTGTAAGAGCCATTTTTTCTCTAGTGTTTGGAAGCTCTCTCTGTGATACTCAATGAGAACCTAAAGAAGCCCAATGAAACTCTTTATGTCTTAATGTTCTTGAACACATCGCCAGGTGAAGTAGCCAGCTGAGAATCTGGCCTCTTATTTTAATGGGAATGAAGCTGCAGAGAATAACCTTCTCCCTGTACACGAAAGAAAGAGTGTTTATTTGCATTAGTTTTATTATTGCCATGCTTTTATAGAGTTCAAATAAAGCTCCTGACAAGATCTGTGTATATTCTGTTACCAGCTCTTCCATGTTGCCTATATCCTTATCAAGTTTGCAAATTCTCCTCGTCCAGATCTCTGGGTCTTGGAAAGATCAGTGGACTTTGGAACAACTTACACTCCCTGGCAATATTTTGCTTGTAAGTATCAATCCTTGTGTCACTGCTCTTTTGTGGACAGGTTTCTTTAATCATGTCCTTGGTAGCAGCAAAATCAAACCATGGTGTTTGCTGAAGATTTCACCTGCAGAGAAGACAGCGAGCATTAAATACATTTCTCCTCTCTTATTTAGCAACAAAAATTAGTGATAAGAGTGAATGAGTATGATATCTTGAAAACCTAATTCAGCACGTGAATGTTTTTCTCGGGAATTTTTGAGTTGTTTTGTTTGTCTGATTTTTTGGGTATGTCAGAACTTCAGTGTCCTTCGTCCCATAGGACCCTGGAGTTTCTTGCGAAAATCAAGGGGAAATACAAATGCAAAGTCTTGGAATACCTATATAGCTTTTCTTTGTGATAATATGAGAAATACTGTGCCGTGCCTTGTCAGGAATTGCTTAGGAAGAGAGATTATTGTTTTGAGTAATGTCTGTTTTTCTGTGCTGAGTGACACAATCACTGTTCTAACTCTTTTATGGGGAGAATTTACCTGAAAGCACAGGGGATACTTCTCTGTTAATATAAATTAGAATAATAGGGCTTATTTTCACATATAAAATTAATTTTATTCTTGCTTGGCTAGACTCGAAAGCAGATTGCTTGGAGCGCTTTGGAAGGGAAGCAAATCTTCCCGTGAGGAGGGACAGCGATGTCCTGTGCACCACAGAGTACTCTCGCATTCTGCCTCTTGAAAACGGAGAGGTAAGTGCTTTTAGGAGAGCGGTGTGTGATGCTAGAAGCAAACAGCATTGATTTCAAAAGTTTGTTGAAAGTAATTATTTAGCTATGACTGCTTAAGTCTCCATTAGTAAGTCCATAACCTAAACGTAAGTGAGATTTTGGGAGGGTGGCCTGACTCGTCATGATTTTCACCATTCCCTGTGGGGTTAGGGGCTACTCAGAGCAGCCTGCGTTGATATTTATCATAATTTATGTACCTCACTATAGCCATGTGCATTCCAAGGTGTTGACTGCATTTTCTGGATACTTCCAATGTGCATGGCAAAACTTGGTGCACCAGAATTGCTCATGTGAATAAAGGCTGTAGAAACAGATATCTACCATGCAAGAATAAGTAGCTATATATTAAAAAAAAAAATCTATATAAAAGAAAGCTACATGTTTATAATATAATACAAGTATTTGGAAAACATTGCTTTGATTTTAGCCATTGTTCCTTGCTAGGCTGAGCTGTGGCTTGTATTATTTGAATGAACGTTAAACTCCTGGATGTGCTGATGGCTCCTCCTGGCATTCTGCTTTTACGCCTGATGCGGTTAGAATCCAGATCTGAACTCCTCGAGAGTTATCCAGAGTTTTAAGCAGATGGATCTGGGGTTTCATATTAAAATAGAACTTACTTTTTAATGTGTCTGTAAATTTTTTCTGATCAGATATTGTAAAGAATAATTTCCACAGAAGAACACTGCTGGTGCCATTCCCTATTACATACTCTATGACTTTTCCTGAAGGAATTGTGCTGCAGTCGGAACAGTCATCATACCCTTGTTATGTGCCTCAGAGTATTGGAGCCATTTGAGAATAGAAATCTGTTATCTGGATGGTTATAAATAACTTGAAGTCTTTTACTGAGCCCTGTACATACAAACTACGTTGTTCGTTCAGTAGAGATTCTTGATTGCTAAGCTGCTGGCAGCTGTTTCTTTAAAAGATAAAAAAGTATTGGATCCCTTGTTTTGGAAGTCAGACAAACCTGCTTTCATGTGAGGGGATTTTCTAAAGCAACACTGTGTACTTTCCTCCAGAAGACCATTAATATGCTCGCAGGCACTGGACCTGGTAACAATAATATTTTCCAGGAATGTTTATGCCTTGACCCAAAAATAAATGTGCTTTGGGAAAGAGCCAAAATCTGATGTTTTTAATCAGGCTAAACTTCCATTGACACTGTCAACTGTTCAAATAACTACTTGCAACTACTCCTATTGTTTTTCCTATTAAAATGTAATTTTTGCATGCTATACCTACTACTGTTTTCAAAACAGATAGAGGCTCTTTCTTTCCAATGTGTTATATGCATAATGAGAATACAAGAGGCTCCAAGACTAACAACACTATTTTCCCCAATATCCTTACTTCAGTATGAAATGCCTAGCTGTTACTGCAAATATGTTCAGAAGCAATAGTAACTTTCTGGATTCTTTTATTAATTCTGCTCTACGCTGCTACTGGCACTTGCAGTTGATGTATTTTACCAAGAGAGTGCTTACTTCTTTGTTAGATTGTAGTATCTTTGGTAAATGGACGCCCAGGAGCAGAAAACTTCACTTACTCCCGTGGTCTTCAAGAATTCACAAAAGCCACAAACATCCGCCTCCGTTTTCTCAGAACTAATACTCTTCTTGGACACTTGATATCCAAAGCCCAACGGGATCCCACTGTCACTCGTAGAGTAAGTATTGTTGTCACTGAGATGTATATATTCAACAATAGTATCTAGCATGCTAGGCACTAAAAAACAGTCCGAATGTTTTAAGTTTGCAACACCCTGACAATGAAATTTGCAGTGACCCACCTTTGAGTCCCCGTATTTTTCTCCAGGTTTGTGTGAGACAAGAAGGTAATTTGGCCAGCATGGGTTTATGGAGGGGCAGTAATGATTAATGATTTTGTAACAGACCATTTTCATTCCCTGCTTTCTAATATGGAAGGAGGTCGGGTGCATCATGGGAGCTATAAAGAGCCAAAGCAAAATTATTCTGAAGTTTCTTAGGAAGAGCTGAGGAATTAAATCTCTTAAGCTTTATTTGGCACTACTGTCTGATATTTATTCACAAAAGGTTTTCAGAAAATAGTATCTGAGTTTCTGAAGGAGCAGAAATCAAAGGCCGTACTTGAAAGTTGCTGTCTTTCCACAAATCCCTTGAGATGCCTAGGTGTTTTCAGTGCATTTTGGGCTATCCAAGAGCTTGAAGGCCAAAGTTCCACTCCCGTTCAATGGGTAAATGTAAGGAAATACAGGGAACATCACACAGAAATTCATATGCTTGCAGAGATTTCAGACTTCATATTGTATTGCTATTTTTAACCTTTTCATTTAAAATGAAGATTCAGTAACAATTGGAGGAAACCCTGGGGTGAGGCACCACACAAATGTGTGTGAGGGTTTCTGCACTGAAAAACATAAAGCTATTCCAGTTATTTGACAGCACTCGCATCAAGTGCCTTTATTGCCTTAAGTAAATGTTAAGATGTTGCTCACAGGCAGAGGTAAATGCAGTATGCAGTTTACTTGGCAAGCAACACAGTTTCACTGTAAGGAACGTCTGGTGTTATCCTGGCCATGGGGTGTAGGTTAGATGAATGAAATCTCAAGTGTTTTATTACATTGCTAAAGGAGAGTGCAAATATTGTAGAGACCTTCCAAGTCTAGCAAACCTGATGTTCATATTTCTGACATAATCCAAGCCAGGAAAGACCTATACTTATGTCTTCTGCTTGTTCCACAGTATTACTACAGTATAAAGGACATCAGTATTGGTGGTCGATGTGTTTGCCATGGCCATGCTGAAGTGTGTAATCCAAAGAGTGCTGAAAACCAATACCAGTAAGTAAATGGAGCCTGACATTTATCTGGGAAAAACAATATATGAATGCTTTCAAATGACCTTTTTATATTACAGAATTCTGTAGTTGTACAGGGATTTTTTTCTTCATATTTTAAAAAAATAGAACCTGCTAATGGTTGGCAAGAAAACATGTCAAGAGCGTTTGTGTGTGAAATATAATAATAGAAAGTCTTTACTTAGATTTTTCATTTTAATTGAAATACAAATTTGGCAGATTGAGTAATTTCTTAGAAACCCATAGTTCTTTTTGGAAAATATGAGTTGGTATCACCTTCTTACATTAGGAGCTTGAAGTCCAACTCAGGAACAAGATCAGTGATCTTCATGGAGATACTGAGCACTATAACTGAGCTCATGCAAGATCCAGTGGCTTTAGATAATTACTATAAAAACATAGAACCAAAGTGAATGAACTATTCCCTTTCACTGTCAAGTTTGTGACTTCCATGTTGATTTCACAGGGAGTTAGGTGAGGCTTCTTGGCTCACCTGCTAGGGGGAAGTGACTATGATTAATCAGTCTGTCTCAAACATATTTTAAAAGCCTGCTTTAAACCAGCTGTTGCTCTTATCCATGACAGCATTAAAACAAACTTTTATCAGGACAATGCAATATTTCCAGTTGTGTTTTAATGAAGAGCAACTGGGGGAGATGGATGCCTCCATTCCAGATGTTTGTACTAGGGAGAAGTAACTAAAGAAGGTGAGAAATCTATGGAAATAGGATGGTTATACTCGAAAGTTTTATTGCCCCTGTGTTACTAAATTACACACATAAGAGAAGAATATTGTAAAAGGCCTCCTGAGTCTCAAGGTCCTTTGTTCCTCCTGGGATTCAGTTCTTATGCAGGATTTTAAGACCTAGCCCGTATTTAGAGCCTGCCCTTTAAGTAGGGTATTTAGCGAAATAAATCAAACACATCCCTACATTTTGTTGGTGAATAGTGTGCACTATCTTAAAAATAACAAGATCAAGTTATGATCTTGGTTTATTAAAAACACTGATAAATTATTGTGAACAAAGCATAATGGAAAAATTACGAAGGCATGCATTTGAAGGTGATAAATATTTTGATTACTGTAGGCCAACAAGCTTGAGCCTTGGAATGAAGCTAAGACAAGATACATCTTAAGCTATTGTATATCAACTTGATTTAATAATCTAAAATAGTTTCATAATCCAGTCTATTGAATCCAATTATGAACATATTCTGTAAGTAGTGTGCTCTAATAAATTCGTAATCACATGATTAAAGTAATCAATCTTGAAGAATTTTAGGAAAGTTCCAAAACATTCTAGCATTATTGGTTGACTTCTTTACATGTGAGGTTTATGTCCTGTCCTTTTCATACTATGTGTAAATCTTGGACTGCAGTAAAATGAAGAAAAAAGGAAGTATTTTTTATTTAAAAACTTACGAAAAGAAATTTTAAGCCCAGCTTCATTATGAGGCTTTCATTTCTGTAGGTTTCAGTGTGAATGTCAGCATAACACTTGTGGGGAAACCTGTGATCACTGCTGCCCTGGATATAATCAGAAACAGTGGCAACCTGCAACAGCTGGGAGCACAAACATGTGTGAACGTGAGTAGCCAAAAAGATGGTGCATTAAAGGAGATTCTGACAAGAGGGTGGGAATTATCTGTAGCACACATGCTCATGGAACATAACCGGCATGCTTTAACACCTTTTTTTTCTGTATAGAGAAAATTCTTTCCATGCAGGAATAAAGAATAAAAAGTGCAGTAAATATTATTTATGTTGTTCTTTCTTACTAAACAGTGAAAATACTAATTTGTGTGAGAATATGACATGAGAAAAGTGGAAGCCTTTTTGTTGAACGTTGAGTCAACGTCTCTCTCCAGTCACAGCTGTCTGCTGACAGACTGTGGATCTCCAAGCAGAGCAGAGACTATGGGCACCTTTACATCCAAAATGTTCCTTTCCATCACCCGGCCTCTTCATGTTCAGATTGCAGAGGTTGCTCAAGGCTGCCACTGCTTACAGGTGCTTGAGCTGCCCTCCCTTCTCAGGCTGAGAGTTGCCCCTCACTGACTGTGTGTCAGTGGCACAAAGGTGTTCCTGGTGGGGAATCCTGTTGATTCCACACTTGTACCTCTTCCCATCCTTGTATTTGGGAGTTTGAAGTACGTTAGCCCTACAGACTGAGTAGCTGGAGAAGCCCATTCATTTGATTTTCTTCCACTTCCCCTGTGTTTCATTCTTTTGTTAAAGAAAGTGACAGCATGGACCCTCTTTTGGTGATGGGTGTGTACTGCCACACACAGGTGTTTTGCACCCCCCGGCCAGAAACCAGGTGGGGTGGTACAGAGCATTGCCATCTCTGTGCACAGCCATTTCCTTTGGTTCTGGCCCAATTTATTTCTCCTGTCTGCTTTTCCTGAGAGTAACATAGCCAGTGGGTACAAACTGGTAACAGGAGAACCTTATTTGAAAGCCAAAGAGATGTACCTATATAATTAGTTTGAGGAATAAAGAGTTGACTTGTTTAATTAAAACTGCAGTACTACGACTTGGGAGGGGGGAGGGAGGTTGTATGTGATTAAAATGTTTGATAGGAGGTAGGCATGTTGGGACACAATTTTTGAACAATATTTGAAACCTCATTTAAGTCCCCCTCTTTGAAAGGAGAACATTTTCTGCCAGAAAAGAGGTAGACAAAGAGCATAAATAATGTCATGTTTTATGAAGAATGAGTTTATAGAGGATCATCTACAAGATTCTGAGCCAAAACCACTTCATTTCTAACTAACTCTGAAAAAATATCCTTTTTAATGTGGATTGCTCCTAGCAGTTTGAGGTGATTTGTTGAGAGCGTTTCCCAGGTGCAGGCTTCTTTTGCTGGCAGCCAGTAGTGAAGGAATTAAAGCAATCTTGTTCAACTTTCCAGAAGCCTGAGGTTCCTTGAGAGAAACTGATTGAAATAGGTTGGTGGGTGCTTATAGGGATCAGCCCAACATTTTGCTGTGAGCTTCCCAGTATGTATGGATGCCAATGCATGCAAATGGCCCAGAGTGATGAAAAGGTGTTTGATGAGGTAGAAGGGGTTTCTATTCCCCCATGAGTGAGAATGCTGTTATTATAATCAGAGGAAGTAATTTTCCATTGCTATTTGAAGACATAGCTGAGCTGTAGCTCACAGATGGTTTGGCCCTAGAGGCAAGGGAGGTTTTATTTACACTGTAATTACATACACATATATAAATATAAAATACTCTCTTTTTTCCTTTTCTGACTTAATATCTTAAGCCAGCATCTCATCATGTAAATTTTTGTTTTCTTGAAGAATTATATGAGTAAGAAAACCCAGAGGTCTTCATAGGCTATTGCAACCTGGCCAGGGAACCCACTCTTTAACCCTGTGCAGTTCTTGTCAGCAGACCATAAGGGAACCTGATGTCAGGGCACCTCCTCAGCTGTGTGGCTGGCGATTTCTACTGAAAGGTTTCCTCATCCACGGCTATTCAGATAAAAAGACATGGAGAAGATGCAGAGAATGATCCAGTTTCTCTTCTCTTGTCCATATGATTATGTAGCAAGATACGGAGAATCAGTTGTCCCCGAGTTGTGCTCCCAGTTGTACCAGGAACTGGGAATAGAGTTTGGAAGAATTACCTCCCGTTTGCTTCCCTCATCCTGAAGAAGGGCCAGAGCCCTTAGCTTCTGTAACCCACTGCTTTCCAGAGTATTGTGTCCCCTGGTCCAGATGAAGGGAGAGTTTCCCTAAACATGAAGTAATAGCTTTGTCAAGTCATAACTTCAGAAATTTCCTGGGAAGGTTTCCCTGGAGTGCTGAAGCAGCTGTAATTAAAAGATCAGCTAGCACTCAGATGCTTGGGGTAGCCTGTTTTTGCTTCCTGCATTCTTTCAAAAAAAACCCCATTTTCCTCTCCAGTGAAGAAGGAAGATCAGATCAGGAAAAAAAGAGGACATGGAATGAATTTACAGCCCTTTGATTTATTCTATTTGTTTGCAGTTATGGTTGGTTGCTACTCAGAATTATATTACAGCCAAGTTTGCTGGTATATCTGTATATACAGCTGAATGTGAGAGTTCTTTGGTGTAGGTCTTTTTATTTAAATGTGTATATCTTGTCTATAATTGTTAATATTAAATAAAGTTTTAGTGCACATAGAATCAGTCCAGATGTATTTTTGAGACATGAAAAAATACAATAAACATTTGAGCATGTTTTTGATAATTTAAGAAAAACCTGCTGTGGCCATTCTTCTGGAACTTCCTAGTTCTGCATTTATGCAGAACTGTATAGTTTTGAGATGGTACAACTGTTGCCTTCTCTGATAAGACTAGCTGCACGTTTTCTTCATGTCTGCATTACTGTACTATGTTTCTGGTATGAAAACCCAGTTGTTTATAAGTAAATATGTGCATTTGAGTAGAGTCCAGCCTGCCTGAGTGTATGTACACACAAAAAAATCTAATCTTCTTTTCCTCCTCTGCTGGAGATTGCTAAATTCCAGCATTATAAAGAAAGCTGACTTGTGATACTGCTTTTTCAGCCTGCAATTGCCATGGGCATGCCACTGATTGCTACTATGATCCTGATGTTGATCGGCGTCGAGAAAGCTTAAACATCCATGGGCATTATGAAGGTGGAGGAGTCTGCATTAACTGCCAGGTAAAAAGGTCATTTTTATCAGTTTAAATAAATGTTCACACCAGCAGTTTTGGATCTGACCAGTCCAGGTAGGCCCATTTCTATGATAGTGTTACTACTTGTACTCAAAGTGTGGAAAAAGGTGCGTGAAAATAATTTTCCTTTTTCAACATTGCTTGTTAATGTCTAAAAGACACATAAAAATTGTATTTATGCTCAGTCCTCTGTGATCAAAATAAAACCACACAATGTAACAATTCAATCAACTATAAAAATTCCCTTTCCTGTTGTTACAAACTCTGCCATTTCCCTGCTTACCAGAAGGAAGTAAAATTACCCAAATAAAATGCCAGCTCAGGCTCAGCTGGTTCCTTACTGCAGCAAAACACGGAGGGCTCTCTCTCATCAGCAGAAATAAAGGAGGATGCAGACTATGTCAAGATGGAAAGTTATAGGTATTGGAAAAGCACAGAATCATGGAAGGGGGATCTGGAGTTCTTTTGGACTAGTGCTCCACTCAAACCAAGGCTAGATGCAAAATTATATCCAGTTGCACTGAGAAACACTCAGCTGAATTCTGAAAATTTCTGAGGATGCACTTTACACACACTCTGGGTAATCTTTTACAGCACTTAATCACTCTCCTGTTCAGTATGAATTTCCCCAATTGCAGCTTGTGATAGCTGGCTTTTGGGCTTTTGCTGTGCTTATGTGAGAAGAGTTGGTTCTATCTTTTATGTAGAGGAAAGATGTCTTACGTAGAGGAAAATGACCATTAGGCACATCCCCCCTCCAAGCCAACCAAAGTCATTCCCTCAGGTTCCCCTGAAAACTGAGGGAATGAACTCCAGCTCCATAACTATCTTAGAGGCTCCATTGGATTGAATCAGAAGTTTTAAATTTGTAATCAGAGACTTTACACTTTGCCTGTCATAAAAGGATAGCACATTCTTGGAAAGAGCAAGAATTTCTTTTATTCTGATTTTGTTCTACTCTGGCAATGACTATGAGGAAAGATCAAACAAGACTGATAAAGATCTGATCTTGGACTTACCTCTGCTTTTGAGTGGGACTGAACTACTTGACCTCCTGAGGTCCCTTACAACCTAAGTTATTCACTGGTTCAGTGATCTCATGGTGAAATAAATCCAGACTTACTTGGAAGTGTGTCTTCCTTTTGTTGTCAAGTCATCTGATGTATGATAAGCAGCTGACCAGAATTTTGCATTACAGCAGAATTATCATCAGTTCTATGTTCCTGTGAAACCTATGCCTCATGATTTATGTATTACCGTGCTGTGCATTTAAAAATCTAGCTGTATTTAAGCAACAAAAAAGGGAAATATCCAGTGTATAGTATGTTTTCCGTATTCTTGTCATAATATAATCATTGTCCAAAAGGCAGACAGAAGAGAGTTGAGTTATTTTTCCTAACATGAGTAGAAGAAATGTTCTTTGTCTTCCAGTTGCCATTTTTGTGCGGAACTTTGTTCATGCAGTCTACTAAGATTCACCATGCTGGTCCTTTCTGTCAGCTCTTTGTTCATGAAAGAACATTTCTTTTATATTGCTTCCAAGACAGAAAAGAGCAAAATCAGTGTAAAACTACTAGTCCTGGTTATATGGCTGATACGAATTGTTTGTAACTAGTTTTGTGGAAGTTAAGTTAGATTAAACAAGTTTACCATAAATCCAATTATACCTTTTCTATTTTTTCAGTGACAAAGCACATGAATTTTAGTTTACTTTTTCTGTTTGTGTCAGGGGAAAGAAAGGTTTTAGGAATGGATGCCTGAACGAAGAAGTGATATAGTTGATAGCTAGAAGATAGAATCAGTTTATTTAGAGTTTGATGACAAAGGAGCTCTGGAAATCACATAGTCCAACTCAGAGTAGGTGTAATTAGATAAGGTTGCTCAGGAACTCATTCATCCATGCTTTGAATACCTCCAAAGATTGGAATGCCACAAGCACTCATGGCAACCTGTTTCACTGTTTGACTGCCTTCACGATAAATTTTGTCCCTAATACCTAATTGAAATTTTCTGTGTTCCAATCTGTGCCTGTTGCCTCTCTTCCTTTTGCTGTGCACCTCTGATAAGAGTCTGGGTCCATCCCCTCTGTATTCTCTGATCAGGTAGTTCTAGGTAGCAATAAATTCACCCTTCTCTTAATGCTGAAGAAACCCAGCCATCTCAGCCTCTTCTTGGATGTCATGTGCTTCAGTCCCTCACTGTCTGCGTGGGTCTGCCCCCAGCACCTGTCATCGTATGAGATAGGTCCATGAGGCTGATTTGGCATACTTTGCCCTGGGTAAACTATGCTGGATGTGTCCCATCACCTTCCTGTCCTTTGTATGTTCTACGACAATTTGTTCACTGGATCTCCTTCCCCACTGAACAAGGGGCTCCTACCCTCATTAGCTTTTCTTTTGCTGCTGCTCTGTTCCTGGAATCTTTCTTTTTGTGCTTCATCTTCCTTGCTAGTTGTAACTCTGCTAAGCTTTGTCTTTCCTAGCTCCACTACTCCATGTTTGGGCAATGTCTTTGTCTTGCCACCAAGTAGCCTGTCCCTGCTTCCACCTTCCATGTACTTTCTTTTTGAGATCAGTCAGGACCTCTGTGTTTATCTGTGCTGGCCTTCTGCCATGCTTGCAAATCGGAAAGCACTTCCTTGTTCTAAGGAGGCTGTCCATGAGCTCTTAGTCCCCTTTCCCACCCAGGACACTTTCACACAGGATCTTGTCAAGCAGCTATCTGAGCAAGGACAAATCTGCTTTTCAGAAGCCCAGAACTGTAATTCTGCTATTTTTCTTGTTTGCTTGTCTTTCTTACATTCAGAATAACTTCTGGATTACAGAATCACAGAATCACCAGGTTGGAAGAGACCTCTGTGATCATTGAGTCCAACCCATGCCCTAACACCTCAACTAAACCATGGCACTGAGTGCCACATCCAGTCTTTTTTTAAAAAGATTACTTGCACCCTGCTGCATTGTCCTTCTGGCATCCTCCCGAAGCTCTGTCTGGGATGGGGTGCCACTGGATGGCCACTGTGATGTGCCACTGGAGTAAACACCAGCAGCCACTGGAGAATGGGCAGAGTCCTGAGTGCCCTGCTCATGAACTGCCCACCAGTCCATCCAGGAAATGCTATGTCCCTGCTCAGCCCTGAATTGCAACACTCCCTGAGGAGGAACTGAACAGGGAGTGGGAGAAATGCTTTGGTTGTTCCAGGGCAGAGCTTCCTGCTCTGGTTCACCAGCTCTCATGTCTATGAGCTCATCAGGATGCCTCATGACCGTGATTTGCTCAAGTGGTACTTGCCATCACTGCTGTAACTCAAATTACTTAGGATTTTTTTTGTGTGTATGCCTAAATCACATATTTATAGAGACATATACTTTTCTAATGGAAAATCTGGTGTGTGCTGACTGGACTGTTCAGCTTTTGGTTTATTTTGGTCTTGCTGACCTTAGACACAAGGTATTAAAAAAAGTAATATATAGTATAAGGAAAGATTCATGATGCAGTTGCTCGAATGATATATACCTCATAGTAAGGAAGTATCCTAAAGAGATATTATATGATATAAAGAGACATTTTTCCAAAATTTTTTTAAGGGGAGGAGGGGTTTATGGTGCTTTAAAGATAAAATTCAGCTGCTTTATGTGAGAATACCATGATTCAGAAGCCTGTAGAGAACAGGTGGTTAAAGAACACCACATGATGACTGATGTCTTTATTGCAGTCATATTGCATTCTTTTTTCCCCTTCTTAGTTGTATATGGAAACAGTGTAAAGGATGTTATTTTTTCTTAGTTCTTCCAAGTTCCTCTCTTTACCTCATATTATCCCTTTGTTTTATTTTGCACAGCATAACACAGCTGGGATTAACTGTGAGAAGTGTGCAAAAGGCTACTACCGTCCTTACGGTGTTCCAGTGAGAGCTCCTGGTGGTTGTATATGTGAGTCCTTCTCTATGGAGTATCTTCTCCTGATAGCTTGAGGGGTTTGGGCTATAATCAAGGCAGAGGATGCATCTTTAGGGAAGGAAAAAATGAAAGAGTGGCCAAAAGGTGTGGGAGAACAGCTACAAATGAATTTCTGTGTTGCTTTAAACCTTTTAAATTGTATTCTTCTCTATTTATGCGTCATATGAACATAAATCTTCAGAACAGCAGAAGGATAATAGGAGGAAGTAGGATGTAGAAGGGTACTGAGGAGATAGGACCATGGAAACATGGGGTGCCGCTATATACTCCACAGTGAGGAGGATCTCAGGACCTCTAGGAAGCCATTCTCATCTCCTGTTCTCATGATCTTGTTTCTCTTAGTTCTCTGATATACATGTGATGTATCCTTTGACTCTTGGTCACTTGAAAATTTTATTGTATAGCTCAAAAGGTCACAAGGATTACTACTCTGACCTTATGCAGTGCTGAGCCCATCGACTAATAAGTGATGCCACAGGGTAATTACTAATAGAACATTCGAAAAAGAACTGAGTATAGGCAGGAGGTTAAGTGTTGGATTGCAAATAGGCTGAAGGAGCCACGTGACAGGTGGGAGGAAACCACAGTTATGTTGTGTTTGGGGATTGAAAGGAGTGGGGAGTCAGCACAGCTGTGGTCATAGTGTTGCATGTAGTGTCTAAGTGAAAGTGAGTAGTGTGTTGCTTAGCCTAGACCATGGAGACAGGTGAGTGGTTGCCACAGAAAAATTGCTGCAGTGCTGTGGAGGAACAACGTGCAGCTTTTGGAATTAAAAACCCTAAATGCTCTAAGAAAACAACACGGGTCTTCCTTTTAAGGGATGTATTGGTGATATCTAAGTATTTGGGGCTATGTTGACTCTTTAAATAACGAGTCATTCACATCTGCAGTTTTGTTGTTATAATGTCGTTGTACGCTGCTGTGAAAGGCAAATTAATTATTTTCCAAAGAGTGCCTAATTGCTGGTGCTTTTACTTAGCCTGCAGTTGTAACTTGGAGCATGCAGATGGCTGTGAGGAAGGGTCTGGCCGCTGCTTCTGTAAGCACAATTTCCAGGGAGACCACTGTGAACGCTGTGCTGATGGATTCTATGGTTATCCATTTTGTGTCTGTAAGTATACAAATAAAATTGCCCCTTTTTCTCTATTTTAAATGTGCATTAAAGAATTAATGGTTTTCACTGCTCTTGACTTGGTTAAAAAACACCTGGCATTTCAGCTTCACATGTTTATGTGTTCTGATAAATCAGTTCTTACAATACTGAAGAGAGTTGGGTTTATTTAACAAAATGATAGTGACTTGAAAACCAAAGAGATTGTGCTGCATGCTCACAATTCTGCATTCATTGGAGACATCAAGTTTACAGCCTATCCTCAGTGAGTTCTGAACTCCAGACCTAAAGCCCTGAACAAATTGTCTAAACATGTGTCAGGATTTTTAGGGATAAAGAACACCTGGACAGGGAAGTAGAACTTGACTGTAATGAGGGGGAGAAAATGGGTATGTGTTCTCCTTGACACCTCCTAGGATTTGGAGCTTGCCTCTCTGATAAACAATGCTTTTCCCATAAAAAATTACATATAAAATAGCAGAAAATGTAGCATCAGGATTGTATTTGCTGCATAAAAGCTTCCAACTCCTTCAAAAGATTGCAAAAATGCATCAGTGAGATGTTTGTGCCCTCAGGAGAAAGAAGTGTGTTTCTGACAGCTGATGAAAACAAGAGTTGATCTGGGACAAGATGTGAGGTCTGACTAGAAGAGAGGTACCACGATAAAAACACAAGAGGGAAAACAATACAAAACAAAGGAAAAAAACCCCTGTGAAAATTGGATGTTGTTTGAATTCAATGTCTGTGATAGAATAAATCTTGTCTGTACAGTACATTCTAGATTATCACATCTCATGTATCCTCTTGATTGAAATCCAGCATTTTTACATAAGTTTAGCTCAGGTAGACATTGATCTAAGTCCCACTGATGTTTGTAGGTCACTGACTTTGGATTCCATCTCAATGCAAGAATGTTTAAGAATGGGAAAGACAATCCAGCAATCTGGAGGACTCTCAAATATAAGCTCCTAAGATGTACTGTACATGTCATAAATTATGGCAGTTCATGTAGCAAGTGGTAATGCCACACAGAAGGAAGTGCACCTTCAGCTGGAAACAGGAAATGTGAAATAAATATGGAGCTCGTTAGATAACTCTCACAATGCTGTCTAGTGTAAGAAAGCTTTCTGCATAAAAGGATAAGGAGCAGGAAAGCAACCTTGTGGCATTTCCAAATAGTGTGTGGCCTTTCGTGCTGGTTTTTAGAGAAGGGACGTTTGTACCTGAATTGGAAATCAGAAGTCTCTTACCTCTTTCCTAAGAAAACTAAGGAAAACTAAGCTGAAGTTGGTTACTAGAGTCATATGAATATCAAGCTCTCTGTATTGACAGGAGGTGACTTCATCGTTTGTCATGATTTTTGATTAAATTAATGTGTTTGTTTCAAATACCTTGTTGTTTCTTTTGTTTTAAAGACACTCCTGTATATCCTTTTACTTCTTCAATTCCAAGAGATGCTGTGGCTGGTGACATAATAGGCAAGTTCTTGGTGTTTTTTCCCCATTTCATTGTTTTTCTCCCATGTTGCTATTTTTCACTGTTTTAGTGGTGCCTGGTCTTTTGTAGAACTTCATATTCACCGAGTTGATCTTTATGTAGTAATTTTGCCTCTGTTGGTATTTATCTTTCAAGAGAACCCTTGTTCCTGCCAGAAGTTCATCATAGTGTCATATTCAGACCAAACAGTTTAGTGGGCTAGCTCCAGGAAGAGTTATGGATCAAAATAACTTCACCCAGCCTCCGGCAGACATCTGCAGGAGGGGCTGACCGTCTTGTTCGGTGCACTTAAGAACAGATCCATCAAGACTTTCTGACACGTACAACTTTCTGACACAACAACCACTGCTTTGCAGTGTAAATCTCTTTCTTGAGGTGAACTGGCCTCTGCCTCTGGACTGTCCTCTCTCACCTGGCACATTGTGAATTGCCCTTGACACTGAAAGATTTGGTTTCTAAGAAAGCTTCATATTTCTTATTTAGCTCTCTGCAAAGCTGCCTGAAATCCATAAAATGGTTCCCTTGGTGGGCTTTTACTTTTTTAGTCTATATTATCATACTGCACAATGGAGACATCATCACAGCTAGCACTTCATCACTTGCATCCTTAAAATGCACCTCACCTTCGTACAGCATCCAAAATAATTGCCCTGGTAGGCTTCTGGGTTGCTCTGTTGCATACCCCTTCTCTTACAAATTTTTAAAAGGAAGAAGAAAGAAAACTCTAAAGGAAAGTGGATAAATATAACAGGAGAAAGCAGATCTTGAGCTATTTGCACTTCCAATGAGCAACATCTGAATTTGAGGGCGTAAGAAAGGCAGCTGCCTCTAAATGGAAGTTTCTGTAAAAGCTGTAAATTCGTGCTGTCAGAATAAGCACAATTACAGATTGTGGGTTTTTTAAACAAGATTGTGAGGCTCATAAAAATAGGTTATTTTTGTTCAAGAGTAATATTTACTAAGTACTGATCTGTTTTTCTCTGCACAATGACAAGGAATTCTGTGATTCGATGCACTAACTTTGTTTTTTTCTTCTCCTTTCCTGTTTTAACTAGAAGGAGGCTGCAAACCAGGGTATTTTGGCCCCCAGTGTCTGCGTAAGTGACGTCGTTTCTTTGACGCTTGGAGCCTGTGCTCCAGCATAAATGCCAGCCTTTGGTTTCCAAGGGAAGTAAGAGCTTTAATACCATAATACTGCAAATGTTTTCTTTACAAATGTGCTCTTCAGCGTGCCAGTGCCACGGTGCAGGAGTGCTGGGCAGTGACTGCGATGGAAGTACCGGGCAGTGCAGATGTCGAACTGGATTTGGGGGTTTTTCCTGTGATACCTGTGCAGCTGGGTATTTCCAGTACCCCTTCTGCCAGGGTAAGCCAAACATTCCCTTTTGGCAAGCATATCCAAAACACCAAATCCCCAAGTTTTATCCTGAAGGATGATGTTATTTTGCCGTGGACATGTAATCATAACAGGCTCTCCCAAAACTCACACAAGTCAAAGAAGAATGATGTGATGAGGGGAGATTTTAATCTAAAAATGCCCCTGGTTCCTTGGTTGCTGTCTGCTGTTTGATGCAGCTCCCAGACTCTAGTTTGTGTTTGGATTTAGTAACATTGATTAAACTTAGAATAACTTTGGAAACATTTCTGTTACTTATCCTTGGGTTTTTTTTTTTTAAATTGTGTTTAATATGAGTTAATGACCTCACTTTGATGCACCAAGCTACCCTATCTAATCAATACTAGAAAACTGACTAGTTTTGAACTTTAATAGCTGTCTCTATACTGTCTTTTTAGTCAATTTATTAACCACTTCCACTTCAGTTTGTAAATCTAAACCATAAATTGTTTCAGTTCAGTCCCAGAAGTGATGGAACTAATTTCAATAGTTGGCACACCCCTTGGGATTGATAAATCAGACTCTTAGTGGGGCCAGGCCAAATGTAGTGCTTTGACACTGATAACAGAACTTTGAGCAAGCTTCACTGCTCCTTCATTAATGTTTTCCTTGTTCCTGAATTATTACAGTTGTGAGCAATCAATAAAAGCTCTTATAAACCCATATAAATCTGATGGGAAAATTGTGGTCCTGCTGAGCATCAGGGAGCAGGGAGTTGCTTTTACTGCTTTTTTTTCATATATATTTTTATTTCAAGAAAGATAAAAGAAGAGAGCTTGTACAGAGGCTGCCTCTGAAATACCTTTTCTCATTGGCAGTGTGTGAATGTAACTTGCTGGGTACCCAGCCCGAAGTCTGCGATTTTCTTGGGAGATGTCTTTGTCGCTCAGGGGTTGCTGGACTTCAGTGTGACAGCTGCCAGCCTGGCCACCACTCGTTCCCTGCCTGTCAAGGTAAGGCTGCTGATTGCATGTATGGCATCAAAGAGGCCCCTGAAAAGGCAGACAGGAGTGCTTTCCAGGACAGCAGCCAAAGCAATGTTCACAGCAGCAAATGGGCAACTCCCTTTTGTGCTCTTCAGTGAAATCCTCATCTATTCTCATTCTCCAATTTCAGGCATTTTTCAATAGCAGGGAAGAATTTTATAGTCTGTTTCCTCACAGGCTTGTTTTTTCCTCTCATGGTCAGACTGATGTACCCTCAGTGAGCGCAGCTGTCTTACTAATAACCAAAGCATTTGAAAGCTGCTCTCACATGGAGCCCCACAGCAACAGGGCACACTTGACTGCTGAGGAACCAGCATAGCAGAGCTGTGAAGCACGGGTCTCATTTTGCAGAGGGTCTTTGTTTGCTAACTTGTAGAACGTGTGTTCTGTAAATCTGAAAATCTGAAGCTCTCATTTTGCCCTTCAGGGTTGTTTCTCACTCATTTTGGGATCATCTGACAGGCACTGACCCAACCTCCATGCAGGCATGAAACATGAAAGATCTCTATGGGGTTTCCCACCAAGAAATAGCCTGCTTTTTTGCAAGACAGGGAAATTATTGGAGTATAACTTTTAAGTATCATAATGGTCTTTTGTGCGAAAAAGGACTCCCATCAAGTCCTACTTGGCCCTAGGTTTTTTCTGCCTTTGCAGTGAGTGAGAGAGGGGCCCTTAATCCTTAGTGATTTTTCCATTGAGAAAGAATATGGAATATTGTAGACTACATGGAGTGGAATATGTGGAATATTATAGAATATATGGAGTATTGTATTCTGGTGTGTGCTTTCCTGTACTGATTAACAAGATTTATGTACGACATTATGATTTGCTTTCTTCTCTCTTGTTATTTGTGGCTGTTGGCGACATTAGTGTTCTTCCTTTGGGCTTATACAGTTGTTTATCTCCTTCAAATGGACAGCAGAATTCTTTATGCCCTCGTGCCCTGGTTTCAGCTGGGATAGAGTGAATTTTATTCCTAGTACTGTGTCTAGGGCTGTGTTTTACCTTTTTTCCCAGTTGTTCTCCCCATCCCATGAGAGGGGTGTGAGTGGCTGAGTGTACCTAGTTGCCAGCTGGGGTTAAACTGTGGCACCTTGCAAAGACAGACTATGTTGTGTTACCAAACACAATGGGTGGAATAAAGAAATACCTACCACATGTTTGTGGGGTTTATGGTCTGGAGTAGATGAACATTTTTAATGAAAAACATAAAATCAGGATTCTGCATTGGTACACACTGTTCAGTGGTTTTAAAATAACCTTTTTTTTCCCCTAGAACAAAATAAAGTAGCAGTCTTAAAGCAAATCAAGCCCGTATTGAATGTGTTTGATCTTTGAACACCAAAAGCTGAAAAGAGACATAAAAGCTTAAAAGAGCATGCAAAAACAAATTGTAAAAGACAGATAAAAATAGTTGAAAACACAGTCAGTGGGATTACTCAGAAATGCTGCAGTTCACAGTTTGTTCAGTTAAAATGAGCTGCCATGGTTTTAAACATAAATTAACACAGCATGCTGCAAGCTGTAGTGGAAAGTGAGCAGCCCAGCCTGCTACTCCTGTAAGGAGTTGTCATCTTCAAAAGGGAGGCAGACCTGTATTTTTTGGGCTGCTGGGACTAGAACTGATCTCTCTGGTCTTGACTTGTTGAACTCAATAGAAGCTTTATTGAAATAAAGCGATATCAAAACAAAGCCTTTAAACAAATCAGTAATACTAAAATTAGGAGAGAATGCAGTATAATAGTCAGCTGATGGGGGACTCTAGTATTGGTGATGTTCTTGGAAGCTTCAGTATTTGTATTACTCTTATACTAACTTCCTAGCAAGCCTTGTGTCTTTCCAAGCATCTTTAAAGTAAACACAGCAAAGTCAGATGTCTTTGACTGCAGCAGAAAGAGGAACCAAAAGGGGGAACCAAAAACATGAACATGTAACAGGAAGACAGTGTTTGTTTTGTATTTGTCAGTCAGCCATTTCTGCCAGTCATAACATCCGAGTGATTAACTACAGCACTTCATCGTGTACCTGGGACAGCTGGGATGCCCAGATGTGGTCCCATTCCTGTACCCATGAAGTGTGACCCTGTGGAACATCATCTCATCAAAATAGCAAGTCTTGTCTTCAGCTGATAGCCCAAAATAGTGGTAACTCCATGGGAAGTTTGTTGTTACAGTTGACAACAGTTGCTTTGAGTATATTTTTTAAAGATTTTTTTAAGTATTTCTCTCATGTGACATTCTTCCCAAATGTAAGATGGATTTCTGTCCCTTACATGTGTCTTGCAAGGCCTCAAACTGAATCTCTTAGCTGTGCATTACAGAATTGCAAGAACCGAGATTATCAGAGGTTGAGGAGGCAATTGCAGAATAACCATCTGTGTCAGGATATTTATTTTTGGTGGTAAAATTGTGGTTTGTCTGGTGTTCTGAATGCAAATGATAGATTTACATTCAAAGGTGAGTTTTTTGGCAAATTCTAGATTTAGACATTTATCTGTTATTTTTTTTTCTCTGTGCAGAATGTAATTGTGATGGTGTTGGCTCACTGGGGAATACATGTGCTCCTGGAGGGCAGTGTCTGTGCCACAGTAACTATGCTGGGCTCAGATGTGACCAGTGTGCTCCAGGATATTACAGCTATCCCAGCTGCTTGCGTGAGTAAAAGCCTTCCCTACTTCCGCTGGGGTTTTCCTTCCTATACCTGCAACATGGAAGAAAATAAATCTTCTCAAATATATGTCCATTTAAAAGATTTCCATTTTAATGGTACAGGAACTTTAAGAAAATGTCTGTCAGTTCCGTAGGTTAGTGTTCTATTTTTCCAAGTGACTGCTTTTCATACAAACCCAAGTACTATAAATCAGGCTAAATACACATTTAAAAAATAATTATTAAAGGCTTCTGCTGTCTTGGAGTTTAAAGTATTTGAATCTCTGCAAGGTAACTATAAAAAAGCACTTTCAAGCTCACACCTGCCACACTGTGCTTCTGCAGTACTACATTCCACAGCTCTGTTTTCAAAAGATCTTTCAATGTGTTTGTTTTATAAAGGTGTCAACAGCGAGTGTGACCCTGCAGGTAGCATTGGTTCTCACTCTGTAAGTATTCTGCCACTGCAGCTAACAGTGCATGTTAATCATTCCTGTGCCTTTGCTGAACACATCCAACTCATTTCTCAAGCCCTGAAGCCTGCTTTTAGACTCTAAAGGAATTGCACAAGCTTGTTTGCAGAGTCAGAGTGGAAATAAATTTCGTGGTTTGTTCTTTGATCATACCAGTGCAAACCCTTGTCAAGGGTGGGGGTTTTTAACTTTTATATATCGAATATGCCTACTGTTTATGTCTCTTTAGTGTAGCCTTAACAGTAACGTATACATGAAGCTATAAGCCTATGCATGTCTCAAAGACCTCCTGGTTCTGGGTTGCAACAGGCCTTTCAGCATCAAATTATTCTTGGAAAATTGTTACATCTTCGTTGCCGTTCCACTACTGTTGTCATTAATACCATGGTGGTTATTAGTGGTTGCGTATTACCAGAAATCACAAGCGTTGTAAAAAGTGTAGCAAAGACCACCTAGAGGGTGAGTCTGATGGATAGTAGGGGTGTCTATGTAGGCTCCTGCATAGGGCCATGCATGTCTTCTACCAATAAAGGAAAGAGTAAATATGAAAATTAATTACTATTTTAAGGAAATATGGGGTTTATGCTTTGTGCAAACCAGTTGATATTTTAGAGCAGTTCTAGTAAGGCTATAAAAGAATTGGAAAGTACATCCTTTGGGACCCTTAGAATAAATTAGATACATAAGAAATATGCAGGGTGGAACAATCCCGTGCTGATGGTATGAGACAGAAAAATCTAAGAAGTCTGAATCAGCCTGAGATCCATGTGTCTGTAAAAGTCAGCAAACTGATGAGCTCTTAACAACATTCGGTTTTTCTTAGCAGTAAAGAGCAGTAAGTTTTTTCTGAAGCGGGTGAACCCATATTAGGTCCTTTCTGTCATTAGGGATATTGTCAATGTCTCCAGCACGTTGAAGGTCCTACCTGCAGTAAATGCAAACCCTTGTACTGGAACCTGGCCAAAGAAAACCCCGAGGGATGTACAGGTATGGCTTCATGATATATTTCTCTGGCTTACGAAATGTAGTCATCTTTATTCTCTGACACTATCTCTGGTGCTCTTTGTGTCTTTCACAACTCTTGTTAACAGCATGTCTCTCATGCTGCTTAACTGTAACACCAAATTGCCCATGATACCAGCAGTCACTTTCAGAAATCAGGCCATAATTTCATGGGTGTTTGCCTAGTGCTGAACTAGGGAGTGCTCTGAAGTTACAATGATGTTCATTTCAGATGGCCCTGTGGCAGATTTACTGGAGAGAGACAGGATTTTTGCCTTTAACCCTGAAATCAGAAATTGGCTCATTGTTTTGAGAAAAAAGATGCTTTTTCAGTGTATATTGTTTCCTAGCTTGGAGTGTAAAGCCTTCTTGTGGCCTCAGGGTGTGACAAATCTGTTCTGGTTTACATCTGCATAATAATCTGTGGTTGTCAATGTTCTTCAACAGGGAGTGTGTGTTTTTCAGGCAGATAATAATAATTAATGAAGATTAAAAAGGGTATAGATAAAAAATCTTTAAAGAGTCACTCCAACTATTTCCTTTGGAAGAGATTCCACCACAACAGTTGCTTAGATAGGATGAGTAGCTTTAGACCTGATAATGGTATCATTACATTTTTTACTTTAGATCTTGAAATACTAAACAACTCCTCAAGTATTAAGTGCTCCACTTTTCATGTAATTCATCTTCTCTGCCTTCAGTCACAGAGTCAGTATGGGGTTTCTCCAAATTTCTAGGTCAGCATAGTTCCTCCCTGCAATATTTTCTCCATTTCTATTTCATGTGGAGAATTGGTTTGGTCCCAAAGTGGTACTGCAGAATAGAAGGTGCCATTCAGGCTGGAAGACGCTGTTTTGTATCAATTGTCTGAATGTTTCTAAGAAAGAAAACAATTGTAAATTCAAACTCAATACTAGTTTTTGTCAAATACAAGGTAGATCACTTTAAAACACACCAGTAAATCACACATACTCGGAAGTCCTCATTCTTTCTCCCCTTTTTCTTCTCACCTCATACCAGTATCTGTCTGCTGTTCTGAACCTTCCAGAGTAAAATCCACCTTGTGGCCCATCAACTCAAAATTGCAGATTCAGGGTGGTGGGGTTTTTGCCTGCAAAATAGCACGGAAAGATGAAATGTAGGTGTCTCTTTTTTTTCATCTCTGCAGCATGCCAGTGTAATGTGAGTGGAACATTAAGTGGCATTGGAGAATGTCAGCAGGTAAAGTGAAATTAAAAGAAAGACATTAATTAAACTGATTATTGTAAAGATAAATTATTATAACATTTGCCAAGGTAGAAATCTTAGTACTGTTTATTGCTTTTGAACATAAACCAGCTAGTTTTATATAGCAAAGAGTCAATTTTATACATCCTAGGGATGTATAAAATTTTAAAAAAATTTTGTCTTCTGGAGTTTATGTATTTTCTAGTCCGTTTATTGAAGATGATACATGACAGAAATAATGTCAGATAATGGGGGTTTTTTGTTGAGATTAGAAAGTCTGTCCTCTTTAGAATTAGTGGGAATTCAGAGTATTGAAAGACTGAAATTCTGGAAAGGTACTGAAACATTTTTGATGAAATTTATTTTCTTCACAGGAAAATGGGCATTGTTACTGCAAATCTAATGTTTGTGGAGATTCCTGTAACACTTGTGAAGATGGTTATTTTGCTCTTGAAAAAAAGAATTATTTTGGCTGCCAAGGTAAAATGAATAAAAGACATCTCTAGTGGAACATTTGCACTTAGCACGGAAGTCTTTAGAATTCCCTAGCTGTACTTTTAGAATGGGGATGTTTGAATTACCCATGTGCACAGCATTTTGCACTGGTGCTTTGTAATTGCTTGTAACCTGTGTGACTCCTCTTTTGCCTTTCAGCAGGAGAAGGAACAAGGCAGATGTTACCTCTGTGCTTCCCAGTCATCTTGTGCATGTCTTAGAAAACAGAGTGCTTTTAGACTATGACATAAATACTTGTTTAGGATCACTCAGGCTCTCAATCCAGCTTGAAATTTTTAGCCTTGACATACTTTTTCCTTAATACAGCATATTATACCTCATTGCTAGAGGTGTCCTTTAGTTTGTGCCCCAAGTCCTGTCTCCTGTAGAAAGTCATTCAGTATTGTTGTCCAGTGTCAGTTGAAAATATGCGTATTGTATGAACATGTATATTGCAGTTTTGTCAGATAGATTAAATATGGGAGTACCAGACTTCGAAAAATTAACATCTTGCAATATTTATAAGTTAGGTTTTAGATTTTGTTGTTTGTGGGTTTTTTAAAATAATTATTATTTGTGATATTGCTGCAGAAAACATTTGAATAGCTGTTCTGCAAAATGGCAGCCCTGCATTTAGCAGTGTGGCATGGTGTATTATTTGAGGGGTTTTTTTAAAGGGACTTTTGTCACATTCTAAGGAGAAATTACAAAGAAAACAGGCACAAACATGGGAAACTCAATTGCAGCTTATGCACATGTATTAAGTTGTGTTTGAAAGAGTCTAAAGGGCTCTGGGAGGAGGAAACGAGTCATTAATTGTGTTTAATTAGGTGAAGCCGTGGAGTGTTTTCCGATAACTTTTATCACTCTTTTTCTGATTGGCTTCTGCTCTTGGCCTGACAGGCTGCCAGTGTGACATTGGAGGATCCGTCAGACCAGCCTGTTCCCGGCTCTCGGGCAGCTGCCAGTGCAGGGCACACGTCGTGGGCACGACCTGTCAGGAGTGAGTCCAGCTGGAGCTCCTAGTAGCTCCTGGCAGAACTTCAGCACAGTTCTTTTGAAACTGTCCAAAAGTCCCGTGCTAAACTTAAAGTGACAAATTTCTTACTGGATTTGTTTATAATTAACTTGGTAAATTGCACCAGTTGCTGATATTAATTTTCCTGGGCAGTTTCCTTCCTATATTTTAATAAGATTTTCTGAGTTGTTTCCTTAAATAACTAATACCAGTTTTGCACTAGGATTGCGTATCTGTCAGGAGTTGTATAGGAAAAAGTATGAAAGCTGTAAAAGCTTCTGGAAAGCAAACTCTCATTGCATCCCTCTTACCAGCTGTCTTGAATCTATGAGCTGCTGTCAGAATTCCTCAGTCATCAGTAGATCACCTCCCTTCCACTGCTTTTTTGCTCTTAGATATAGATCATAAATGACTGGTAATTCTTTGTTGATTTGTTGCGGGTTTTTTCTCCTTGAAAGGCCTGAAAGAAACTATTTTTTTCCTGATCTGCACCACATGAAGTTTGAGATTGAAGATGGTGCTACTGTCAAAGGAGGGAAAATCCGGTTTGGCTATGATCCTCAGGAATTTCCTAGCTTCAGTTGGAGAGGATATGCCCTGATGTCCTCTATACAAGTAAGCTGGTATTTCACTCAAGACTTTGGGGTGAAAATGAAAACAAAAGTGTATGGCACGTATGTCTTTATAGGACTGCTATGTGTGTGGAAGGTCGTGGAAAAAAGGACAGGATCTCACTAATGCAAACCCTTTGGCACTATGTTGCTGTTTGGATTAGTGAGTGTCGGTATTACTGTCAGGTCATTTGCACATTGCTTCAGCAAATATGTCTTCATCAGAGATTTTCTTTGAGGTTGGTTTTTTTGTGGGATGAGTTTAAAGAAAGGAACTTACAGCTTTAAAGTCTATAGAACTAAGTGCAGAAATTCTTGTCATGCCAAGAACAGCAGAAACAGCAGAAGATTAATGCTTGGCTAAATAATTTGAATTGCACAGTTCTGTGGCAGTCTGTGTCCATCAGATTTTCAGGTATAATCACAGTGCTGTCACTGAAGTCAAATTGGGTAAAGAAGAGAAAGGTTCCAGCTTTTATTATGAATTATTACAGCAAACAGGAAAGTGTGTGGTTCAGTAAAAGAAGTTGTGGGCAGGGGCGTATTGGCAGCATTTATTTTAGTTTCATGACAGATTATGAATAAACTAGACAACAGCTGAGGGAATAAGTAAATCACAGGTAGAAAGTCACCATAATTTCTCTGAGAAGGGACCTTCGGCTTTGGATTGAATTGCTGATCAAATGAAGCAGGATTTTAAAACACTAGATTTGAGTAATAAATGGGATTTGTTCACTCATCTCGAAAGTAGTGCTTTGGTGTGATTGTGTCCAGCCTCCATTTGTCCAGGGACTAATGAATCACTAAAGCATGAGACATAAGCACATAACCATTGCACAATGATTTCTTTTATGTTCTTCATTTTTCAGTCATTCTTCTTCTGTTGTTTTGGTCTTGGAGTTTTTTTTATCCCAGCTGATTTTTGAATTTTCTGTATTATTCCACATTCATAAATGAAGGCAACTCTTCAGTATCTGTGATTTCTTAATGTCTACTTTCTAATTCAGCTGCTTTTTGCATTTCTTTTCTAGTGGCATTTTGTACAGGCTTTTTGTTCTGCTTCTTAGATCTGTGAAACATAGGAAACATGCATGTGGAGAAGCAGAGTGGATCACAGTGGTGGGGAGGTTGCTATGCCAAAGTAGCTTGGAAGGGACAGTAAATGGATTATGATGGATGAACTGGTGGGAGCTGGATAGTGAGGGGAGCTTTAGGATTTAGGATGGAAAGAAAGAAACCAAACCCATGAGGCTGCACCAATCCTGCTTTTTCCTAATCCACCACTGACCCTTAATATGTCTCTTAGTTTTTCTGGAAACTAAATAATGGGACTGTGTGAGTGCAGAGAATTTTGTGCCCCTGGAGGTGCCAGTTCAGCCCCAGCACAAGGACAGCATTTGTGGTATTGCAGCTCTAAGCAACTGCAGGATCTGGTGGAGGAGCAGAACTATAGTGACAGTCTGAGATGTCTGCATGCTCTGCATGATCTCAGACTAGGATCAGTGATTGTGGCCTGTTCCATGGAAAGGCAGTAATATTGACAGGCCTTGATACCATATGCCTCCTTTATGGCACGAGTGGGGAGAAAAACAGTAAAATACTGTCCATGTATCACACTAACACACATGTTAGTTCAGCCATTCTGTGTCCTTCTGGATCAGCTGGTATGCAACAAGAGTTTTATTTCACAGGAGATTTTGTTCTATGCTCTTTTGTAAGCTGCCCAAGCCTTTTGTCTTTGCCAAATGGTTTTTCTTTCTCTGGGTGCTAGTAACAAGTAATATACTTTCCGTTCCTCCTTTTTCCCTTTCTTTTTATTTTTCCCAGCCAGAGGTGGTTGTGCCTATCACCGTGGCTTCCCCTAAGCTCTTCCACCTAGTCCTCCGCTATGTCAGCCTGGGCTCAAAAAACTCTAAAGGGAAGATCTCAGTTGCTGAGGGAAAACATTTTGGCACTAATTATACTTGTAAGTGGATTAATTTTCTCACTAGGCTTGCCTGTCTTCCTCTGTCATACACCAGCATTGCCATTCCAGTATATACTTGTCTGCATGTGCCTTTTTCTTGTAGGACTTTAGTCTGGTGCTTGCATGGCTTCTGACTGTTCCTCTATTCAGCACTTTACGGCTGTTTTTGTTTATTAACTTCCATTTTTCAGAATGAAGTGAGGATAACTTTGAGTGTGGAAAAATCAAACTCCTACTTATTTCGCATTATCCTGAGGTATATTAACCCTGGAGGTGAAACATTGTCTGGTCGCATATCTGCTTGTCAGTCTCAGCCTGGAGCAGGTAGGTGCAACTCAGCAGTGCAACAGGTCAGATGAATGTTGGATCAGAGAAGGCTTTCCGAGGTGCACCTAAGTCAAGTCTTTAATGCTGCTTAAAAGGCATCACTTTTAACAGTGTCAGTGCTTTTGTGCTTCTCCTCGTACATTTTTGCTGTGTAATTGATGTGGCTGTGTTTGCATGAAACGTCTGCTTGCAACAGTAATCAACATTTGTTTCTTCAAATGTTTGCCACACTTAGTACTTTCTGTCCTGTACTTGGAAGCTCGGAACTGTGGGTTTTTATGAAGCTTTTAAAGAAGAGGTAACAACACTTAATTTGGTTTACTTGCCTTTAATATTCAAGTTTTAAATGTGGCTTCTGCCTGCACTCCATGAGTAACATTTGTTTAATGAGGAACCCAGTCTACCAAGTTAGTTCTGATTACAGACCTTAAGATTATGTGATGCCTTCCTGATAAAAGATAAGTACTCTGTATCCTTTGAATGGTAGGTGTCTACCAAGCCTATGTGCAAAATTACGTCTTACTATTCCTGCCTTACTGATGGGAGTAAAGTTAGAGATCCTTTTAGTAATTCAAGTAAGACAAAACTGAAGACTTCACAGACACCATTCAGCAGAGTGGCAACAGTTTGTGGTCATCACTGGCTTCTAATGACTGGGAACCAGGTTTTGTCTGTGTCCAGAGTCTTCCAACAGGAAACCTTTAATAATCATAACAGTTGATCCTCATGACTTCTATTTGACAAAAGCATACCACAGCTATATTTCTGTAGTACATAGAGTCATAGAATGGTCTGGGTTGGAAAGGACCTTTAAGATCATCCCAGTTCCAATCCTTGCCATGGGCAGGGACACCTTCCACTAGATCAGGCTGCTCAGAGCCCCACCCAACCTGGCCTTGAGCACTGCCAGGGATGGGGCATCCACAACTGGCCCATCATCTCTGCCTAGAAGTTAGCTGTCTCTAAGTAAACACTTTCGATGCTACTGAGAACCTCCAATACCTGAAGTATTTGACTTAAAGTCACACGAGAGCATGCCTTGTTTCAGCTGAACAGACTGAGAGTCACTGCAGAGAGAGGATGAATGGAAAATTATGGAAGGGGAAACATAAAAGTGACTATTTCAGAATATTGCAAAACTGGTCATTACAGGGGCAGAGCTCTGCTTTTCTGTGTACCAATTTGCTCAAGAGTAATAAGAATGAAAATAACAACCACTGCATAGCTCTGTGTGTGGTCAAGTGCACTGCTAATGCATATTGACTGAAAAGCATTGATCAGCTCCTGTCAAACAAAGTTGAATGGACCAAATTATCTGTCCAGATCACTAAGCAAGTAGAGGCATTTTACACAGTCACCTATGTTTTTTACTTGACTTTTTTTTCCTGGCAGGGGCTCCTCAGAGCAAAGAGTTTATCTTCCCACCCAGCAAGGAGCCAGCTTTTATCACAATCCCAGGAAAAAGCTCCACAGAGCCTTTCTCACTGGGTCCAGGCACGTGGACTGTCAGTATAATGGCAGAGGAAGTCCTCTTGGTAAGAAAACAATTGAGGAAAACAACTGCTTGAAGGTTGTCATGAAATTACTGCTCTGGAGTTATTTGCTGAAAAGAACCCTGCAAGCAGGTGAAATTCAGCACTAGTAGAAAGAGTATAAGCAGCAGAATACAATTATGGAAATCTACACTTCTGCTTATTTCTTCTTATTTCTTGTCTGACTTTCTCCTGCTCTAATTTTTCTTCTGCTTACAGGTTTTAAGTCTGTCTGGAATCTGTACCTTCAAATGATGAAGTATTATTAACATACAGCACAAAGCATAAACGCTCACAAAAATCAGCAGTTTTTTACATATCAGGTGTTGTGTCTAGAGCTTAGCTCAGCCAAGGCCGTAGTTTCTTGACAAAAAATTTTCATAAGAGTATTGTAAGATGGGTTGCATTATGAGCAGGTCAATTTCTGACTGCTTTTAACCTCCCATCTTTTCTCTCCTTCCATTCACTGAAAAACTGAAAAATTTTCTAGCAGCAGTTCTGAGAGATGGCTACAGAAAGAGAAATGGTTTGAGGTGATCATTTATGAAAAGCCTTAAATATGTATAATCACAAAGACAGCATTCTGAAATTCTTACATATTTTGTACAGGGATAAAGAGTAAGCAGTGTCTCTAGTCATTAAGCCTGGGGCTGTGTTAAATTTAAGGAATACCACATGAAGTGTTAGTAAAGAGCTTGCAAACATATTTCTTGCTGAAAGTGACAGTATTATTGTGCTGGGTTTTTTACTAATACCTTTGAAAAGGTATTTATTAATTATCTTAGCCCATCATGTTCTCATATTAACAGTTGTTATACATAAGCTCTAACATAATAATTTGAGTAAGCAAGGCAGAACAAAAATATATCAGCTTTTAAAGCACATCTTAATAGTTTACACGGATATTTTAAGCAAGTCATCTGGGATACATGAGTCTCCTGTGTGGAGTCACCCAGAGTTGAGGTGTGTGCTTGTGAATTGCACTCATGGATAAAAACTGCAGACTCCGTGGTACTGAAATGCAGGGAAGTTCCTTTCTGAGCACTGTCTTGTACAACACATGATGGGAGAGTGGCTTCAGAGTTTCCCTAATCAGAGGGCAGCTGCTTTCGTGCCATCTTTCTGAAATTATAGAATTAGAGAGACACATTCTGATGTTACTGGCCCAAGTAATAACAGCAAAAAGCCCCACTGACATCTTGCAAATATCCTCTGTACAAATTACTTACCTTATTGGTTTCATTCGTTACATTCTGAAAGCCTGGCAATACAAGTTCTTTTTGTCATTGTTTGAATGCTTCTTCATTTGTTGAATTCTTTGTTTATAGGATTATCTGGTGCTGTTACCTAGTGATTACTACGAGGCATCCCTGCTGCAAATCCGAGTTACAGAGCCTTGCACACATCCCCGACCTGCTTCAGCAGAACAGTCAGTAGATATGCTACAGCGTAAACCAGTGCCTTGGTTTATTTTGTTACCGTCCTGCTGCACTTGAAAACAATAATAATCCTGTGTTTTGTTTGTTGTTTTTTTGTATAAGCTGCTTGCTCTATCAGCATTTGCCTCTGGGCAGATTTTCCTGTGTCCTTGGTTCAGAGGCAGTGCATTTCAGACACGGAGGAGAATCCAGAAGAATACCTGTGCAACAGCCAACTCCCAGTCAGCCAGTGATGGCCCATATCAGTGGAAGAGAGGTCAGATTCCTGCCTGCTAAATGCAGTCCCATCTGTGCTGTTGACTATAAACCTACCTGACTAAAATGGTTGCAGATTTACAGCTCAGGATTATCAAATCCTACCACATCCCTAAAACAGACTCTGCACCAAGGTCTGCATTTTACACAAAACTGTGTAAAAGTAGCAGTGTAGGCAGATTTACAACTGCAGTGGACATTCCACTCTGGCAAAAGCATTTCATTAAATAAAAATCCTTCTGCTTTAGGCATACTGGCTTGTTCAGAAGAAATGACATAATGATTTGTCAGCAGAAAAGGTGTACATACATCACTCTAAATTAATCTCTTTTTTTCTTAAATAGCTACACTTAGGGAAAATGTTTGCTTTACTGAAAAACAGGCAAAAGCAATTATGCCACTGCTGTAGGTCTTTTGAAAGGGAAACGTTTTATGAAATGAAAAGATCTACTAGGAGTGTGTTTGGCAAAAATATGGTATTTTATCAAGTATGTGATAGTGATGTAAAATGATTATGCCCTCTATTACTGTGCTTGGATATTTCTTTTAAAAATACCAAGTACAGCAAGAATACTCACATGCCACAGTCTCTGGTGCTTCATCACTGATGCATGTGCAAAACTTTACTGGTATGAATAATTGCAGTGAAGTCAAGAGGGCTGTTGACAGAATTATTTGCATGTTTAAGTGTTTATAGCCTAAGGAGATACTGAGAAAAAAACAGTTTAAATTTGAAAATAATTGTGTAGTCAACTGAAGCAAAACCTTTGTAACCACAGCACTAACTACTTAGAAGTATTTTGCATCAAATATTGTGTTAACCACTTTGTGCAAGTAACCTAAAAGAAAACCTTGATGCTTCAAAGTGTTCCTGTTTCCTGGAGAAGACGCTTTCACTCTTTGTAGGGAATGAAATTACAGCATTCCTGTAGTAGGAATTCTGTGTTCCTGGAAATGCTTTTTTCAGTGGAGAAGTAAACTCAGTTTTTAGATGTTGTTAAAGATAGCTTAGAGATGATGGTGACAATTTTTTAGCATCATTAACTTTCTTCCCTTTCTGCTGGGGAGAAGAGGAATAATAATATACTCATTTCCCAGGGTTATTTTATGGCTTTCCTAGAACTGTTATAATGGCAGCTGTTTCTTGAACTTGTTTGACTCTGATTAGAGGACAAAGTGATATTTATCAGCATTGCTTGCATTCTGCTGGATTTCTTCTGTTGAGACACTGCAGGACTGGCCCTGGACTAATGCTGACCAGGCAAAAGAGCAGGAAATGGGAGCAGGAAATGGGAGCTTCCTGCAAGCAAAGAGAGTGAAAAACTTAACTACTTTTTTATTTTTTAATTTATTTTGACCCAGGTCAATTTAGAGATGACCGTAAACATTCCTCAAGTCGGTCGCTATGTTCTGGTTTTTGAATATGCCAACGAAGAGGGTCAGATCTACACTGCAGAGGTAACAATACATAGCCCTGGACCTGTCACTGAAGGCAGAGTGAGAATATACAGTTGTAAATACAGGTAAGACTTTCTGAAGTAACTACTAAATGATGAAATAAGCATTTGGAATATAATTACACTTTTTATATATTAGAATCCATTTTACCATGTAGATTGTTCAAATTCTAGGGTGATTTAAAAGCAAGTGCAGGATTCTGTGGGTTTTACAGAGGTTTTTAATTCTCTTTGTGCAATCAGCTCATTAAATATTGCTACTGCTTCAGTGAGTTGTTTTCCTACACAAAGGGTTACTTTTTAATATACATTCCTAAACCCTTATAAACTCTTAATCTCCAAGTCCAGTGGAGGAGCATCACTGTTGGCTGCAGATGCCTGCACTGCTTTTCTTTAGTTAAAAGTGTTAGCTACATTTTTTATAGCCAAGGGCTTTGGCTATAAAAAATGTAGCAGCCAGTTTTACAAGAGTATTCCCACCGTTTCTAAGAAGATTTGCTGAAGCAGAAGTATAAAGGTCTCTGAAATGCTGTATGTAGTCGTCCTCTGGCTGTTGAGGCTGTAGGCAAGGTCTTCAGCCAAATGCTTCTTTATCCTTGTTGACTGATGAGGTTACTGCAGATGTTTCTGCACAAGAGATTTTGCCTGTCCTGAGTGAGATTGTCCTTAACACTTGAGCACCTCAGCTTATTTTGAGCCCTTGGGAGGGCCTACCCCATGCCAGGGAACTACAGACTTGCATCCTTTTCCATGCCAAGTGTTTGGCAGAATGGAGGCTTAGGGATGAAATTGCTCAGTAATAAAAATAATTTTCATCAGCATGTTTGTGATACAGAGCAGAGCCATGTGGAGCAGTGACCTTGTCAGGTTATTGCTGGGGAAAACTCTTATTTTAGCCTGTTACATAACACTTTAAGCCCCAAACTTCTTGCAATAAATCTTCCATTTTATTGGGTTTTTTGCTGGTTTTTTTCCCTAAATACATTTTATGGGCTGATTTTGAACATACTTGTCTGTTTATATGACACATTTAAAACATGCTTATGAAAGTACAAAGAAAGCCCTTGCTGCTTTAATGTAGCAATGCAGCAAATCCCTTCTGCAGACATTCTGCATGAACTGAATGGTCACATTGTGAGTGAGGTGCTGTGTCATCTCTCCCAAACAGGAAGGTACAAGTCTCCTCTGATAAAAAATAAATCAAGCAACAACATAATGAGGTACATGTAGATAACAGTAACTTGTAGAATCTGTAATATATTGTGCCAGACTTTCTTACAGCTCTGTGAGCTTGATTATTCCAAATAAAACATGGTAAGAGAATAAAACATCACAAGCTTTCAGCAAATCATGAGTAAGGGACCTATATTTCTCTAATTTCACATGTCCTTAGCCCTGAGCTGACTGTTTTTCTGATCTGTGCTTTAAGTAAGAGTGAAACTTCCACATTCTCTGGTTTGTAGATGAGGCAAACCTGTTTGTTCACTTGCACTGAGGAGTATCTCAGTGTACAGAATAGCTTCCTAAAATCAGGCCTTGCGCAGCTGCCACTGTGTGGGCAAGAGCTGCTGATTCACATCCTCAGTGGCACAAGGCAGTAGTGGAAAGGAGCAACCTGGTGTGTGCTGGCACCTCAAGGAGCACGGCCCAGGCAGAAGAATATTACTTACACACCATGTTAGACAGCGTGGAAACCTCTGCAAATAGCATCTATGTGTATCCGTCTGGCCACATCCTGCTTAAGCCAGTACCTCAAACAGGTGCCTGAGCTGAGATCTGGAGGCTCAGCTCTAACCCACCCAGGATAAGCAGTGTTTGTACATGGTAAATCCTGTGTCTCACTGGCAAGGACAGTGCATGTTCCGCAGTGGCCACAGGCAGGTTGGTTGTGATCCAGCAGGAGGGCTAGGTGCTGTGGCTAGCCAAGAGCCAGGCAGTGAAGCTAGGTGACAGCCTAAACAACGTGGCAATGCCAGCAGGCTCATCCTTAATCCTGCTTTGTGTCTCAGTTTCCTTTGTCGCAGCGTTGTGGTTGACGACAGGAATCGCGTTGCAGCCTATGACCTTCTAGCAGACACAAAGATATGTCTTAAGGCATCATCAATTAATTTTCTTCTGGTAAGTTGACATTCGCTTTTCCCTTTTGAAATAGTTATTCCCTGATTGGGTAAACAAACATAATTGTCTCCCTATGTTCACATTCTGTAAGGTAATGTGTGAAATTATGTGTATTAGATGCTTGAATAGACATGCTTCATATATATCCAGAGAATGCTGAGGCAAACATATCAAAGACAAACAGAACTTTGCCTTTATTGGCGAGGTTTTTTCCAGCTTTCTTGTGCTTTATTTCACTTCCCCTTTCTCTTCTGCAAGTAAACTTTAAATGAAAAATAGTCCGGTAGCTTTTATACCTAATTTTTTATTTTCTTTTTTATCTTCCATTTTTTCTAAATCCTCAAAAGCCTTGTAGGAGTTTCCTGTGTCTCTTACAAAATTCAGGTAATAAATGCATTTATTTCAGGTAATAAATGCATTCATTAGTCATATAGCTTTTAGGTATTTTAAATAAAAAGCCTTCACTGACCTCTTTTGGTCACACCAGGAATATACTTTTCTGGAGACTGAATTTTCTTACATGTTGTTTCTGTTTCCTATTTTAGCAACACAAGGTTTGTTAAAATCTTAGAGTTCAAACCCAGCTAGTAACAACTGTTAGGACTAACAAGCTGATAAATGCTTTCTTCATTTAATGAGTCTGTGTGAATTAATACCTTTTACACTGTCTGTTATCTCCCTGCAGGACTGCTGTGCTAACAGAATCCAATCTTTCCAATCTCTAATGGTAGAGGCTGCACTTAGCAAAAGATGGGAAAGGGGAAAAGAAGAGTTGGTATATGGACACAATCATGAAGTCAGTGATATCAGTTCTGGGGTTAAAGACACTCATGTGATCCCTTCATGCAGACCAGAGAGGCAAATGGGAGCCACCTCCAATGCTGGAGACATCTGCTCTAAATATCTAAATGGGGAAATGGGGTTCTTGAGGCCATCTGTCAAAAGAGGCTCTTACAACTTGATAGTCTTTATCTCACAGTGATGCAGACAAGCTGTCTAAACCCAGACCTACTTAGTACTAACTTTTTAGCCACTCTAGGAGTGCTGTTCAAAGCTTCAAAATGTACCCTTGTTCTGCTGCAATGGCCTGGAGCCCTGTGGGTTGTTACATGCAGGACAGGCAAAGTGTTGGCTGCCCAGGAAAAGGGATTTTTAGCACTCTGCCTCGTAGCTTATAAAGGTTTTGGGTTTTTTTTTCCCTGCTTTTAAAACACAGGCTGAACCCCTTTAGGACCTGCTGCCAAACTAAATCAATTGGCACAATAATGAATTTTCTTTATGCAGTTTTTACCTACATTACTACTTGGTGGTAGCTATATTACTGCTTATTGGACAACGTCATCTCCTTTTCAAGTAGTTCATGGATAAGTTCTGTAACTTGTGCATATGTATTTTCTTACATATTTTATTGGTGCATACTCTTGTGTCTACCCATAAGCCTTCCCTTATGTCCTTACCACCATGGGCCCAGCAGGACCACCACAGATTCATTTGTTCATGTCTACTTTTAGTTAAAATAAAAAACCCATATGAGGTCTTGCTTCTTACAAAATGAGTTCTGAATCCTGGGAGAGAAATGCTGGTATCACTGGAACTCACACCCATGGACTTTGCACAAGTGTTTGTGCCTATATTTGAGAAAGTCTGGGAATTCCCCTAGGGTCCAAAAGTCTTTGACACCACAGATGAGGGCTTTTCCCTCCTGCTTCTCTACATTCCTTGCCTTGCTTCCCAGCCTTTGAGCTGGTCTTCTGTCTTTCCCTTTATCACACATATCTTTTAGTTATTTCACTCCTGAACAGCCAATATTCCCTTGACAAGGACAGAAAAATCCTATTTAACCCTGAGGCATTGAGGTGCAGGGAGGTAAAGGGATCCAAAATCTTGTGGGAGGTCCATGACAGAACATGGCTTTGGGCTCATATCTCCCTGTGCTTCATCCTTCCTGTTCAGGCCTGGCCCTGTTATTTATGATATTAATTGTTTATTGTGCCTTGTGCTTGTTTTTCAGCACAAGGTTTGCATTATATCAGCTGAAGAATTTTCTCCAGAGTACGTGGATCCTAAAGTACAGTGCATAGCTGCTTACAGGAGTACCAGTGATGGAAGGTAACTTGCTTGGTTTTATCCTTGCTATTATCTGAGGACAGCCTTGAAAGGTAGAATAAATGGTGTTTAAATTCCCTTGAGTGAAGCTTTGCTCAGTGACTCACAGGTGATTTGTAGGCCACTTTTGCAAAGTAGTCTTTGTAAAGAAGCTGAAATGTTATCGTTAATCTAGACAGTCTTTGCACAGGATTTTTTTAGTAACAGTCTCTTCCTGGCCCATCTGAATTACCCAGTGCTGATGTGTGAGCAAACATGCATCTTTCACATGCCATCCAGTATGACAGGTGTTCAAGCTGGAGAATCATTCCTACTTTGGTGGCCTGAAATGCTTACTGTTCCATCTGGAGTTTTCTTCTGCGTGTTACTGCTTCAGCTGTCCCAAAATGGTGTTAATTTGTCATTGGGTGTGGGATGTGACTGCCCTTTTGGGCACAAATCCACCAACTCAACTTGGCAGCATCAAATTATTCAACATGTAAACTGCCACTTCACAAACAAGCCGTTGCCTTGTCTGTCGTGGGGCCCTTAGGGTAGCTGTGCCTTCATCATTCACCTCACACAGCAATGCCAGCTGATCCTTCTTCTCCATCATACTTTATAGGACCAGTAATTAGGGTACTCACATACTGCTTGGCTGACCCAGGCTGACAGCTCTTCTCTTGCTGTGAAGATCTGAACCTGAACCTTCACTTCCCAAGTGGTCAGGTTTGGGTTCTGCAGAGCATCTGCTCTGACCTGTTGAAGCTCTTCCCCTCTCCATTTTTTATTCTTTGGGACAGAGAGGAACTGTCACTGCAGCTTCCAAATTAGGGACTTCCACATTTCAGTGCCTGTTGCACTCCCCAGGATGTGCCTCGTGATGCCTACTCCTGAGGCTTTCTTCCTACAGATCTAGCAGTGGGAAGGTCCTCAAACTAAAAGTAAATGTCATTTGCAGGACTTAAGAGGCAAAAAGAGTTGGTGATTTGGTCTAATAGTTTTCCAGATGGTAGCCTCTAATATAATGGTTGAATTGAAATAGAAAGCAGAAAAATCTGGATAGTAAATTGGATAAAAACATGTGACTGTGCTTGGCTTCCAAGCATGCATAGCATTGAATCACAGCTTTAATTCTCCTGCTCAGAGTGTGAGCACTGAGAGCAGCTTTCTAAGACTGAAGGTGCTTGTCCTTGCACCAAAGTTATTTTGCAAATCCAGGCATTTATATTCTGAGTAAATGGGAAAGAGGACGGGTGAAAAACATGATTCAAAATAAAACTAATATAGAAACATAAACATTTTATTTTGGTTTTGTGTTGGGTATTTTTTAAAACTCTTGTTATATTTGCTTCATTTACTGTAGCTTTATGTTTTGTTTTTGTTGTTATCTGTCAGCATTTTTGCTTTCCTGAAAGGGTTTAAGTTCATCAAGTTGAAACATGTAAAGACTTGGCTCAGTTTAACAGTATTGTAAGTGGATGATGCACATGATTTCTCGCACAGGTCTGGCAAATACATCTCAGTTCTGGCCCTGAAACACACTTCCCATTCCAGTTCTGGGCCTGTCTTGAGCAAAGATTAATCATAGTCTCTTGAGTACTTACAAGAAGTGAACAAATACAACCAGAAAACCCCCAAAAATATTTCATCCTGCAGTCCTGGAAAATTCTTCTCTCAGTCCCAGAATTAAATATGCCAAGGAAGAAATAGTTAAACATAGCAGTGAATGAATAAGGATGCTTTCAAGGAGTACTGTTATTTATTTTGGCTCCAATTCTACAAATATTTGAGTATATACTTAGCTTCTAAGCACTTAAGGAGTCCCATTGACTTCAGTGGGAAAACTTGCATGTTTAAAGGATACACCTAGGTAAATATTTGTAGAAATGAGATTTCAATATTAGTACAGCTTCTGGTGAATGTAACTAACTGGATTAACTAAAATATATTTAATTTTGCTTCCCTTAAGTTTCCTCTTCCTTGGCAAATTCTTTCCACTGAAACTTAAAGTTACAGAAATTTTGAGTGAACAAAATCAGTTAACACATTAAAAGCGCACACACTTTCCCCTTTATAAGTTAAATCCATACCTCTTTTTCTCATTTACTTTATGATCATTTGAAAAGAATCCAAACAGGTACAGGGGTTATTATTGCATTATCAATTGCAATACAGTCTAATACACTGACTTTTGTAAGTCAGCAGCTTTTCCTGTTATGATTAAAACTTTCTCCTGGCCCCAAGGGTAATTACTGTGGCTCTGTGTTTAGTGCAGCATGCATTCCCTCAGTTTTTGAAACTCCACCAGCAGCTTTGGTTTTGGATGCATTCAAAGATGGGAAGATTTCCGAAGTACAAGAGAACATACTCCATGATCCACTGAGTGCCACTTTACCTGCTGATTCAGTTCATGGAGTCACCTTGACACCACTACAGGTACCTCATATTTTGAAAACTTTGTTTTGCAAGTCTCAAAGAATGTTCTCAGTAAAGTTAAATAGATGAAACACATAAGAGAATCAAAACTGGATGATGTGATGCCATGAAAATGTTGCAAATTGGGTAAGTCACAGACACAGTATAAAGAAAGGGGGAAAAAAGCCCCAAACACCAGCTTCTTTCTGAACTACACAACAGTCTCACAGACTACAGAAGAATGTTAAATGTGCTTGGCAGGCAAACAGGGCTTGCAGTTGTAATGCCATGTTCCTTGAAGAAACTGAACTTGCTGAGAGATTCTAAGCCCCCTGTCTTTCAGTGCAGGTAGGGGGCACTGAGCATAGCTGATAAGCCCAGGATTGTTTCACAAAACAAATATAATCTGTGATTCTGTGATTTAATACCAGAGCTGTTCTTGTTTCTCCAGAACCAGATCACCCTGAGTGGCAGAGTGCCCCACTTGGGCAGATACGTATTTGTGGCACACTTTCATCAGCCAGCACACCCAGTGTTCCCTGTGCAAGTCCGTGTGAATGCAGGACATACGTGGTCAGGTAGGCATCTGAATTTGATCTAAGCCCTTCCATTTCTCAGCAGTTTGGGGTATGGTGCTGTGTTGTGTTGACCCTGGATGGACACCAGGTGCCCACCGAGGCCGCTCTGTCACTCGCCTCCTCAGCTGGACAGGAGAGAACAAATATAACAAAAGGCTTGTGGGAGATAAGGACATAGAGAGGTCACTCACTGGTTACCAACATGGGCAGAACAGACCTGACTTGCGGAAAATTAGCTTAATTTGTTACTTATCAAATCAGAGCAGGGTAATGAGGACTAAAGCCAAATCTTCAAACACTTTCCTTCCACCTTTCCCTTTTTCCTGGGCTCACCTTTACTCCCATATTTCTCCAGCTCCTCCCACTGAGTGGCACATGTGGACGGAGAATGTGGACTGGACTCAGTTCATCACAGGTTGCCTCTGTTCCTTCGTCCTCAGCAGGGGACTGCCCACACTCTACCCATGCTTTAGTGTGGGATCCCTTCCATGGGAGACAGTCTTCCACCAACTTCTCCAACATGAGTTGGAGAAATATGGGAGTTCCTGGGAAATCCCGGGCTGCAATTCTTCATTAACTGCTGCAGTGTGGGTTCCTTCCATGGGGTCACAAGGCCTGCCAGGAAGCCTGCTCCGCTCCAGTGTGGGCTTCCCAGATGTTTACAGACCCTTTGGGCATACACCTGCTCTTGCATGGGCCTCCTCCACAGGCTGCAGGTGAATCTTTTCTCCAGCACCTAGCGCACCTCGTCCCTCTCCTTCTTCACTGACCTTGGTGACTGCAGAGTTGTTTCTCTCACATGTTCTCACTCCTCTCTCTGGCTGTAGTTGCTCTTAATACAGGTTTTTTTCTCCTTTCTTAAATATGTTATTCCAGAGGCACTACCATGATCAGACCCAGCCTTGGCCAGTGTTGGATCTGTCTTGGAGCCGACTGGCGTTAGCTCTGTTGGACATGGGAGGGGCTTCTGACAGCTTTTCATGGAACCCACCCCAGTAGCCCCCTGCAACCAAAACCTTTTCACATAAACCCAATATATTTTTTACTTCTAGGTACTTTCAGTGCTTCATTCTGCCCTCACACTTCTGGCTGTCGGGTTCAGGTGACTGTAGAAAACCAAATTGAGCTTGACGTTTCTGAACCCACGGTCTCTGTTACAGTGACAATACCGGATGGAAGAATGCTGGTTCTGGTATGTGTGTTACATAAATGTACTTGAAAATGTTATTTTCAGTTTCACCCTTCATTTAGAGATAGATGCAAAGATGAAAGCCAAAAAGAATCAATTTTTTAATGTTGTGTTTCAGATTTTTAGGATCTTTTGCACTGCTTTCGGTTTTATTTTAAATTTTTAAGATACTCTGCACTGTTTTTATTGTACACTGCTTGTAGCACCACAACTTTGAGGGCAATATGCAAAGTTTATTTTCCTGTTTTTTGGTTAAAATCTTGCAGGTTTTGAAAAAATCCAGAATGTATAATGAAGCAACATCTAAATATGTAAATGCCTTAGCTTGTGCCTTTTCATTTTTCTCTGAAATGTACAACTTAGCTTTCTTATTGTTTTAAGGAAAATATCTTAGTTGTTCCAGCAGACACCTACAGTTACAAAAGTCTTGGCAAAAATACAGTGGACAAGTCATTTGATTTTATCAGCCAGTGTGGAGGAAACAGTTTTTATATTGAGTAAGCATCACTTTCTAAAAAACTGAACATTGACAAATAAACTGGGAATAATCTTACTTTTACTCTGTATTAAAGAGCTGTCTTAAATCCCTGTAATTGTGCTACATTAAAATGCTTTTCATGGCTTAAGCTGGCCCATTGAATTTCCATGAGTCATTTTTCCATGACTCTCTATTGCAAATGCAATGTAAAGGTAGAGCTTTATTGCTCACAGTACAAAAGAGGAAAATCGATGTCATCTTCCTGTCTTTGGTATTTCCATCTTTGGTATTTTGCTTGGCATGTCTGAACTGATACAACTAATACTCGCACTTGCTATGAAAAAACTCTCTTACCTGCATGTTCAAAGCCATTCACCCCTGATTTAATTAAAGTCTATCCTTGCATGTGTGCTGAAGCCATCCTTATGTCAGACCGTTTGAAAGACAGAACCCTAATTTACTGAACCACCGCAAAGCACTCTCATAACAATTCCTGAGTGCCAGCACTTACGTGAATTCTGTTTCAATTTAAATAGCCCAGAACGATCATCGGCCTTCTGTAAGGACTCTGTAAGGTCACTGGTGGCTTTCTACAACAACGGAGCCCTGCCATGTGATTGCCACAGCGCAGGTGCCACGAGCCCTACGTGCAGCCCCCTGGGAGGGCAGTGTGTGTGCAGACCCAATGTCATCGGTCGCCGGTGCAGCCGATGCCAGACCGGCTACTACGGATTCCCATTTTGCAAGTGTGAGTACGTGCTTGCACTCCTTCAGCTCCTGACCCCACCACCTACTTAATCCTCCGAATTTAGTGCAGATGTACTGCAGCCTGGCTTTTCTTTGTAGAGCCTGATCCTGTGAGAGGCTGGTCAGGCCATTTTAGCTTCACCGTAGCATAGCTTTCAGTTTAAGGCAGAAGAAATCTCATTCCCCTAAAGCACACCTAGTTCATGGTGTGCCTTGCATGTGTTGTCTGATCAGGTATAGGAGGCTTACAGCTAAACTGGTTAAAATCCATATTGCCACTATTTCAGGGAAATGGATTTTTTCTGCACTGACTGTTAAATCATTTCCAACCTGTTAATGTTTAATCCTGTTTTACACCTTCAAGTCTTTCCATAGATAGTCAGAGACACAGCATTCCTAATTCCTCATATTCTGCTGTTAATAGTACCAGCAGATCTGTAGATTACACCAACAGTCCTCAGCTGCCTTCCTAGACACTATACTTGATGTTTATAAACATTGCTTTTCAAAAGTGGTGCCCTTGACACCAAAACTACTTTTTTAATCCTTGTCAGTTTTGGCAAGGGATAACCAATGTCTGTGGTGAAGTTAAGCAACCAATCTCTGGAAAAGAGCCAAGCACTAAACCTGCTCTTTGAGACTATTGTTGCAGTCAGATAGTTGGTTTCTATGACCCTGAACTTTAAACCAGTGAGAGAAAACAGTCATTTCTTCTGTACATAAAGGTTGTGTGTATTTGTTGCATATTCAATAAGAGTTGATTGTTGTAAGATGAGATGTGATTGATTTGTAGAACAATTTCTTTGATCTAGTATGCAACTGCGGGCAGCGTCTTTGTGATGACATGACTGGTAAATGCATTTGCCCTCCACGAACTGTGAAACCAAAATGTGAAGTGTGTGAGAAATATTACTTCAGCTATCACCCCCTTGCTGGCTGCAAGAGCTGTAACTGCTCAGAAAAAGGAGTTGTTGATGTGGCAAGTCCAGAATGCGATAAAACCAGTGGGCAGTGCAAGTAAGTTTGGGTTATGTGCGTTAGAAACAATGCGTTATATGGTTTTATGGTTAATGGTTTGCTTCAGTGCTCTTTTCAGGTGTTTGGAGAGGGTATGGGAAATGTAGGGCATTCAGTGTTCAGTGTGAGCAAAGGGGATTTTATCCATTGTGAACAGCTGTAAATTAACCCAAGCTTTGTGGAAGACTGAGGTCCCCGTAATTATTCATATGCTCCCAATTCCCCATTTTTCTGTTAGCAGGTGCTTGCCTTGAGTAATGCAAAGGCACATTTTCCAGCTATAAATCTTCTTCAAGCTCTGCTTACCTATATTCAACACCCATATTTTACACCTTGGTGTACAGAGAGAGTAGTTCTGCACTGCAAGCACTGAATAGCTGTAGAGGTCTAATTCTATTGTGAGCATTTTTATCCTTCAAAGTCAAATCCATTCCTAGTCAGCTCCATGGTCATTTAAGATGTCACACTATGCAAAATCTGAGAACAATACCAACTTGCTGTTTTTTCTCTGTGGAAATCATATAGTTGTGTCATAGCCGTGCAATCGCTTCAAATATCCCCCTGCCTGTTGTTTTATTTTCCCTTCCTTGCTCCATTCCTAACTCCCTTAGTGACTCTCTCCTCTGTGTTTGTTGATAAAGATGCAAACCAGGAATAAAAGGACGTCAGTGTGATCAGTGTGCTCCTGGAACTTACGGTTTCCCTTACTGTGTGCCATGTAGCTGTAACAGAGATGGAACAGAACCGGATGTTTGCGATCCCCAGACAGGAATTTGTCTTTGCAAGGTCAGATAAATCAAATTACTTCTGCATTCACAAGCATCGTTTGCACGTCAGTGACTATTCCATATATAATGGGGTGAATAAAGTGGGTTTATAATTAGGTTTTCAGTAAAAATTAAATGCAGCTGTACAAAGCCATCACACTGCATAGTATGTGCACAGATTATCATGGTAGCATTAAATACCACTTTTAATGGCTTCAGTATCTGTCAGTTGTACAGGTGGTCTTAGGTTTTCCAGGATGTTAGAGAGATGCAGAGTAAATGTCCATTGATTCACTGAGGCAGTCTGTATCCTGCACAAATCCACTTTATCCATCTGCATCTTCCCTTTTGGATGTTAACCAAGTCCCATGCTTTTTTTAGCCATATTATGTCAGTTGACATTTTACCACATCATTATAGCTAGGAAATCTTCTTTTGTTCTGATCTACATAATTAAATGTGATAAATGTGAACTTTCACAAGTGACCTTTTATATTGTGGGTTTGCAAAAGCCAGCAGGAGGGTGTTGGTGAGGAAGTTACCAGCTGTCTCTGACTAATATTTATTACTCAGTGGTTCGCATTATAAACTGGAAAGACAGCTCAGAAGATAGCCTCCAAGACAGTTTTATTTGCATTTGGAATATAGTCTATCCAGAGAATCACACATTTTCATTCATTTGTTTCTATTCATTTAAATAAATACTCTTTCGTAAGATTTGTTTCATGTGCAGGAAGTTTTGGGGACCTCCGCAAAGCAAAAAGAAAAGCACTGAAATTTCTTTGAACTGTGCCTTAACAGGAAAATGTTGAAGGTGCAGCATGTGACACTTGCCGACCAGGATCGTTTTATCTGGACCCTTCCAACCCCAGGGGATGCACACCTTGCTTTTGTTTTGGGGCAACCAGCAACTGTCGCAGCACAGATCGTCGTAGAACCAAGGTGTACCAAAGATTTTTTTTCTTTTCTATCATGAACTTACACTTGTTCCATTAAGGAAATTCCAAATCTTTTCCGAAGTTGAACATGTATTTTATTCATTTCTAAGGATGAGAAATATTCTCCAAGCAGTTCTCCAAGTGAAGATTTAGTGCGGCCTTCTTAAGAATAGGTGTAGTCTGAAAGTGCCGTTCAGCAGAAATGACCCTTTTCACCTGTTTGTTACCAAGTCACTAGTTGGACTGAAGTTGAGCGGGCCTTTATCTTGCTTGCTTTATCTTCAAACTCCGTGTCAGTGATCTCCTTCAAGATGTTTTGATAAGCACGTATCATTTTACATGTCTATGTTATAGAAGCATTCCTAAGAATTGTGACAGATTCTACAGAGATTGTAAAAATTGTCTTTCTTCCCTCCCTATAAGAGACATGACATCAAGTGTGAGAAACAGAGATTTTTAGTAGCATAAATGAACAGTAAAGTGGCTGAAGACTGAAAAAAAAAGCAACACCTGCTTGAAAAAATGCAAGAGAAAGGAAAAGAAAAGAGAGATAGAATGGTGGTTAAGGAGTTTAGTTAAGGTTTAGACATAAACTGGATGCAACCCAGATTGTGCCCTTTACTGTTTACAAGCAAAAGGTGAAAATGTGGCCTAAGTGAAATCAGTAGAAAATTCCTCTAGTCATTACTTGTTTTCACCAAAAACTGTTTATGAAAACATGTCTGTCTTTTTGTTTTATTGCTCTGGCCAGTCAAGGGCAACCTGCCAGAACCCAGAACTGTTCTGGTACATATACATTATGGTCTCTTTCCTGCAACATAATGATAAATAAAAAGAGGCATGTTCTTTCATGAAACAATGGCCATAAACATAAAATATGCATTGAAGAGCCAGAATATTAGGCTACATTGCCTGCCACTCCAAAATGTCATGCCATGTCCCCTCCCTAACAGTTAGCCTGGCCCAAACTCTGTCTTTTAGGTTAGTGCCCTGGCTTTGGTTTTGGAATGGGTTTAAAAAAGCATGTCCCAATTACATCCTTGGGGTTGGGTGCACAATTCCCAGTCACTCCCAAAAGGCTATGCCTTCATGTGGCTGAAGATAGAATTTAGTTTCCAGGTGACAAACCAAATGCCTGTATCACAAGTAGCTCTGGCATATCTTTACGTTTGCACTCTGTTTTGAGGTCCATGCAACATTCATTGTGCAAAGATTTAGGCTGGCTCTGAAGGGGTTGGATCTCATGCTCAGGGGATTACAGAGGCTAAACAATTTCTTCTCAGTACTTGGTGCTGGTAAAGTTCAATAAAGGATGAGACAAACTTTTATTTCCTTTATGTATTTTTCATTAGTTTGTGGACATGAGGAACTGGCGCTTGGAGGCAGTAGATGAAAATACTGAAATTCCAGTCACTTTCAATCCAGTCAGTAATAGTGTGGTGGCTGATGTTCAAGAATTGCCTGCTTCTGTGCAGAATTTGTACTGGAAAGCACCACCGTCCTACCTGGGAGAGAAGGTAAATGCCACCTAACTCAACTGTTTAGTAACATATAATCATTTTTTTGCCAACATCATTGATAAAGAGTCTCACTGTTATTCTTAGATCAGTTTCTGTCTCTTCCCTTGTCTTTCTTAACTGTCATGCCAGGAATCACAACATTTTAGTTCTGACTACAGTGTTGCAATTAACCAATAACACAGCATTAATCATATTGCTTGGTGCCAGACAGGTCTTTATGTGAACAGCATGATCAAGAGCTCAGTGGCTCAAATGGCTCAAATGGCTCAAATGGCTCAAATGTCTCAAGGAGCTGGTACCTTCAGCTGCTTTTCTGAAGCCCAGAACACGTAGAACTTGCCGGTGTGGCTGCTCTGAAACCCAGAACACAGAGGCTGTCAATCCTTTATATTCTCTAGAGTATGTCCTGGGCACATTTCCAAAAGAATAAAAGGTGATTATGTGCTCAGTGGCACACAAGAAAACCCCAACCTTTTGCTTTTGATATATTGCTTGGGAAGAGCGTCAACTGGTTTTCTACCCTGTGTGTTCCTTGGGCTGCCTGCTGCTCTCTCGACTCATGCATGGGAGCAGTTTCCTGCTCATGGTTAATACCATCAGCATCTCAGCCTGAGGATCACACCGGCCAAGGGACTTTGATAACAGTGAGTTGCAGGCTCAGAGTCCCCCTCTTTGGAGCTCTGACAGTGCCAAGACTTACCAGCCAGTTGCAGGACACAGAGGCTTTTCAGATGCAATTCTGCTGACACACAAGAGAAAACAAATGGTGAGGACACCAAGGCTTGAAAGATGGTACAATTTTTTAAGTTTCTCCTAGTCCTCATTTTAAGGACCAGAGCAGTATTTTTCCTCCTGCTCTCCTATGCTCAGAGCTATATATATCTCAGGTGAACAGCACATTCAGTTAGGGTGCTTTTTGTTGATGTTATAAATGTTCTTGTTTCAGTGCCTACAAATAATTTTTGAAAGAAATTTCATATTAAAGCATACGTTATCACCTGCAGTGTTAAACCAAAAGTACTTTCGTTGTTCCATAACAAGATATAAAGCAGTCAATAACCCTTTATAACACAGCTATTAAGATCAGTGCTATGAATTTTATGTTGCATGTCACAGTATCTTCCTAGGCCTGCCATGACTTGCTTTTATTTACAGTGACAACACTGCAAATAAAACAGTTCTCATTTGGATTCTGCTTTTGCTGTACACTGTGTGTGCGTGCGTATTTTAGCAGAGGCAATACCAGTAATGAATGTCCCACCAAAATGCTATCTAGCTGTGAGTTTACAAGTTCATAAATTTACCAATTCACATTATTGTGTTTTGAAAATGTCAGGGTTTGGTCTGCTTCCAGTGATAGTGTGCCTTTTGGAAAATATGAACAAGATCACTTCAGCTATTTTTCATTATGATGAGGGTATAAATACTGTTTTCCATTATCTGAAACCTTTTAACTGGTTCCACTGGAACATTTTTATTTAGCAGAGTGTATTTTCTTTCCTCTCTCTGTCTTTTGTTTACAAAGGTAAAAGGGAATCAAATGTAAAATGTATAGCAGTACAGAAACTAAGAGTAGTTGAGAAATTGGGATCATGTTGTCCCTATTTTCTTTTATATTTTAACATTCTATTTAATAGACCACTCTTGACGTTAGAAAATAAATACTGTACATACGGAATACAGAGGTTCGTTTGTAACACCAATATTGTCCTATAAAAAAAATTGGAGAAGAAGTGATTTAGTAGCCTCTCAAATGGTGCAGTTCTGAAACATGTTAAACAGGAAATCAACTCTAATTTGAATTTTGTTATGTTTGTTTAAAAGAATTTATTTATACAGGGTGGTTTGATTGTGTTGGCAAACTGTAGCCAATGTTCCAAATGATGTTTTTGGAAATTCAGTTGGCTAAGGAGAATAGCATTAATTATGGACCTGTGATCCAAGGAACAAATTTAGTGTTGAGATGTCAGTGTTTGTAATTCATCAGAGTATATGGGAGGGGGTAGATTGAAGGTGGTGCTTACCTGTAGAACAGCAGAACCTGACAAAACAGTTCTTCCATGGCAAAACCAAGGATAAGAACAAATGACAAGGGGTGCAAACCAAAGTAGTACATCCATGGCAAAATGCCTGATTTCACCTAGTACCCACAAACCTTTCTTTGAGGCTCTTCTTGGAGCAAAAACTATCTAGGCTGTACCCGAAGCTTCCTTTGCTCCCAGTGTGTTTTGTACCGAGTCCCTTACACAGCACCCAGGGAAGTGCTGTGTTTGTCGGGTGATTCAAACACACTTGCCTGCATCTGTTCTGGGCAGCAGCCCCGTGTTTGGTTGGGTTTGAGGTCACCTGTGGTCACCTCTAGTTGAGCCAAAAGAAGTGTGATTTCAGCTCAGCCTGCAGCCACAGTCTGCTTACAACAGAGCTTATACCAGTAGAAATCCTGTCCTGAAGGTGGAGCAAAGATTTCCTGATTGGATTCATGTTTGCAGTAAGTTTAGAAAATGCTGGCCTATGAAACCCATCTTTAAACATGCTTAGTCTGTCTTCTTTTTATCTGTGGCTGTTCACGGGGTTCACCACCACTTTCACTGTCAGTCTGATGTCTGCTCTTGATGCACCAAATCTGTTCTGTACAGTCAGGGAAAGAACAATGTTCAAGTGTGATTTCTCCATGACACAGGTGGTGTGAACCCAAGTATGAAAAAAACCCCACGATGCAGGTAACCTTTCAGAGAACATATCTGCTCAAAAAGTTATGTCAGATACACACAGTAAACAAAACAGTAATTTCTTACAACAATATTTTCATATTTTTTCTAAAGAATAAAGAGCAAGTATGTTATTTGTAGTGCTGGAAGATGAGATAAACTGGAATACAAATTTGCATTGTTATCAAGCAGTAGTGCAGTAAAGTATCTCTGGTCTTGTGCATTTTGTTACAGCTTTCTTCATATGGTGGCTTCCTAAGTTACCAAGTGAAATCTTTTGGCTTACCTAGTGAGGGCATGGTTCTTCTGGATAAGAAACCTGATATACGACTAACAGTAAGCTTTGAAATACTATTTTTTCTTATAAGCAACACAAATACCATTTTTTTTATGTTACTTGACAACTATGGCAAATTTTGGTCTTATAGTGTACTTAACTATTAAAACAACTTGCTATGTTTCTAATAAAAGTGATTTTACTGCAGTTTGCTCAGCGCCAGCAACACATCTGTCTCTTTTGCCAAAGTAACCGATTTGAGAGCAAGTAAAAAGATAAAACATTATTTTCTCTGTAGAATATGCCTGTGGAAAAAAAATTAATGAATGCATTGCACACTTGTCAACAAGTATGGCATCATCTCTGCAAAAGATGCCCTGGATTTCATGTGTAATCAATCTCGTTTTCTGTGAGAATTTTTTTTGCATAAAACTAAGCATAATTATAAGGCTTCAAGGGACTGAAATAAAAATGCAACTTAGGTTAATGGGTTTTTAATTTAACCACTTTAGGGCCAAAATTGAAATCTTTAACTGTTTGTTGAAATTCTCAAGGGGGAGTTTTGTTTCCTCAGACCATCAGAAATACTAATTCAATATTCTAGGATTCTTACTGGGAAACATACCTCATAAACTGCTACCGTAATACCCATAGTTGCTGATGCACCAGGATGCAAAGGGGAGTGTTTCAAAATTCAAAACTATTTTTATTCTAAAGAAATAACTAAGTTTCTGTGAAAATTGATCAGCACTGATTTGATTCTCTTGGTGCTTTACCTGAAAACAGGGTTGTTAATAGGCAAAAGCAGTGAAAACCTTGCTGGCACTAGAACACAGTGCTCACTATACCACTTTATTGAGAAAAAGAGGTACAGTTTTCCTAGTATTACTTAGTTTTAATCCCCCAAAGAACAGGATTAATGTGCTTCATCAAATTTTATTGCATCTGAACACTTTCCCATGACAAGCGGTGAAACAACAATGTTATATCCTCATTCTCACACAGGGCCATCAAATGGAAGTTGTTTATATGGATCCCAACAACCCCCTGCCTGATCGTCAATATTATGGCCGAGTGCAGGTGGTTGAGGTAAGAACTGAAGAGGGGATGGCCTTTTCTTTTCCTCCCAGAGTCACATAAAAATAGACACATGCAGAATACGTGCAGAAATACCAAATACTTGGTAACAGTGATGAAAATAAATGCTGTAGAACTTAAATACAAAGAATATTTTTTGTCTCTCTTTACTGCCACATTGAACCTGGGTTCTGGTTCATGACACCTAACTTTAGCACTTCTGAGTTAGGCATCTTGTCGCACGTAGCCCTTAGCACTCCCTCCAGGGCCAGTGGAGTAATACTGAATCAGTCCTCAATAGAAGGTGATTCATTGCAGCCACAGACTGTACTTAATAGGGATGGAATGAATTGTTATCTGTTCTCCTTGGTGTCTAGGTACCTAGTTTAGAATGGGGTGTCCAACATTCAGGTAGGTTAATTTAGCAGGGCTTATTCCTACCTTAAACCTGTGCTCAGAAGGTCGAATTGGGTTATTTATTTGTCTCATATGCAGGCAGAAAAGATATTTCTTCAAGCCAAATTCCATTTGCAATAATGCTGTGTTTAGTAGCAGTGAGAAAACATGTGCAGGTAGCCCTGAAAGATTGGGTTTCTAGGACTTCACTTACTCTTAAAAATAAAAGCATTTTCCTTCACCTGTTTATGGTTTGGTGGGTGATTTCTCAAAGAAATGTGGATGACTGAAGAAGAACCTACAGGCTTGTTCACTTTTCAATACCTCAGTTGCACAGTCGAAGCTGCATCCCTTTGTTTATGATCATTATTCTTTTTTCCACCCATCCTGAGTCTATTCTCCTGGACTCTCTTTCACCCCACACCAACTGGCACTAGATGAATCTGTTCCATTAGTGTTTTCTCCCTTTTTCTGTCCTCTGGTGTCCTTCGAAGCTACTCTTTTTAAGAAGCTGCAACACTGTGCTCATTTTGTGCCCTCAATGTGCAGGGCAACTTCAGGCACGCCAGCAGCAGTAACCCGGTGTCCCGAGAGGAGCTGATGGTGATCCTGTCCAGGCTGGATGGCTTGCACATCCGGGCCCTGTACTTCACGGAGACTCAGCGCCTGACGCTTGGGGAGGTCGGGCTGGAGGAGGCCAGCAGCGAGGGCAGCGGCAGCATCGCGCACAGCGTGGAGACGTGCTCCTGCCCTCCGCAGTACGCCGGCGACTCGTGCCAGGTAGGACGTGTTCACCTCCACGCTGCGCCACTATCTTTTGCCTACAGCTACACATACTGGGCTAGTTGGAGGAGCAGGATGGTTATTAAAGTAATTAAATGTGCTTCTTGTGTTCCTGTACACTTTCAGTGGCTCGAGTGCTCTCACTGAGTCTAAGAAGCACTGTAGGGTTATTCTACTCATGATTGCTTTTACGGAGCTGCGAATGTCATTTTGCATATGTGAGGCACCATAATGAGGGATTCTTCTGTGATGCCTTCTGAGAGGCTGAATAATCTCTTATTTTAATGGAGAGAAGGTCAGAATTGACTTAATTGAAATCTGTGAGACTATACACAGTAGAGAAGATTCCCGGTGTTTCTTACTTTAGCAGGGTCCAAGGGAAGTAGCCTGAATCCAGATAATTCAGGATACTATTTGTATAGAAAAACGTGTGAAATCTGAAATTAACATGCAAAAAATATTTGGAGATGTGTTTATGAAAGATAGTGTAGGCTTTACAAAGTAATACTATTAGCTGAAGACTGGCAATACAGCTGTATATCCTTGTCCCTGATGCAGTTCCTGTAGCTGTAATTCTTTTGGTTGTCACTTTGCCTAGCTTAGAGCTTGGCTTTTGCCATGTGTAATGCAGCACCCAATGCAGCAGAATAAAGCACCAGAGAGATAAGCAGTGTACAAAGTGCACAAAATATGAGGAATTACTCTCAGAAAATGGTTGAGTGTTACCATAAAGTAGCAATTTCTGTACTAACCTTGAAAAAGCTTTTTGAATTGAGAATGAATGAATAATATCTAGGCTGGAGCAGGTGCAGAGAGGCTGAACAAAAACATGTATGGCTGGCTTGCATTTCATATGTGCATCCACTGCTCAGGACAGCTAATTCATCATCTGCAGAATAACCATTTTGGAAATATTTTTGATTTTTTCACACTTCTATTGCTCTGTGCCACAGACAAATTGATGAGCATTGACTGAAAATTTTACTGCCATCCCATTGCTTTCAACATACTGCCTTGGTTAAACCAAGCTGTTGGGGCTTTTTTTATGAAACCTGGTGAAAATACAAAGCCAAAGGAAGTGATCAAGACATTCACGGGGTAGTTCGTAAGCGTATGTTTATGCAGCATTACTCAGGCAGTGATTTACTGCTCTAATCACCAAGCTCTGTCTGGCTGCCTTAGGTGGGGAGGAGGTGATGCCTGCCACACCCCGACTTAGGTATATAATGAGCTACAGGAACTGCGGGGTTACTTGTTAACCTCAGGAACAGTACTGTGTGCTGAGCGACTTGACTCACGGATAAAGTTTAAAGGTGGGGCCCATCACGGCACAGAACCTCATTAATCTGAGTCAGAAGCTGGAGAAGAAGGGGGTGTAATAAGAGAAGGAACGGTGAGCACCGAAGGGAGAGCAGCGAATGTTCACAGGGGAGCCAAAGTGAAATGATGGCCCAAGCACAGAGGCCAAGAAATGTAGGATGGCTGGTTGTCACTTTAGTGTCCCTTGGGTGTTGTTTAGCACAAGATATGCAGCAGAGGCTCTCCTATCCCCACCTTCAGGAGAGGAGTCAGTGGCAACAAGTTCAAATGGATTTTTATCCGAGAGAGGTAATTTGCTCATTTTTTCTTTCTTGCTTGCTTCCTTCTGTCACCTTGTTTTTAAATGAACTAATTTGGTAACAACTTATACGTTACTTTATATAGAAGTAATGAGAAGGTTAATCTAATCTCAAAGTACTTTACTAACAAAGGTGTGTACAAGAGGTTTGTTTATAATTTCTGTTTACTTGAAAACAATGATTCTAAAAAGCACTTGAAAGTGCCTAGAGCTTTATCTTCATGTGGAATCAATTTATCATTTGTGTGGAATCACAAATGCGGCTTCAAAAACGAAGTGCCCACATACTCCAAATGTATCATTTTAAAGACAGCAGAAGTAGAAAAACAAAAGATTGTACAGATTTTTTTTCCAAATGCAATTAGATGTATTTTTAAAATGTGTGATTTATTTATCTCTCCAAAAGGAGATTTTAAGTAAATAAAATTTATATGCATTAGAGCATATATTTTACTTCGTCATGCTGTTTAATGTATTTCAGGCCCTGGTTTCTTCTGAAGCTGTGTATATTGGTTCCTTGTTGTTCAGGGGAAGTATTCACCCTTTAAAAAATGTATCTGAAGAACTTCAACTGTCTATTCTAAATTTAGTCCTTGCTCACAGTGAAGTCAGTATTCAAAGCTGTTGATGGTATTGGTATTCTGTATACTTCTGGTTTTTTGTTTTTTTTTTTTTTCAATTACGCCACCTGTAGAGAAGGCAAAGGTGCCAGTAGTGATCGTTGTTTCAACAGCAGTAACTCAGTATTCCATTCGGGATCTGCCTTGTGAAAGATTAATATTTTTTTGCCTCTGGTAGTTCTCTCATTGAAAAACTCTCTGGTTAATCCTGCCTCTGCATAAATACTTATAGCTCCAACCCCTGGAATGTGATTTGTGACACGATCGCACAGACCCTTTGCTCTTCAGATTGGTCCGGTCAGTCTTGGTGGTGCACTGACTATGAGAAAAGATTTATGGCTTTAGAGTTCAGCTGTCTCTTGTTTTCTGCATGTTGTTGGGGCCAGCCCCTGCCCGTGAGGCAGAGGCAAGGCATAGGTACAGCTCACAAGAACATTGCTGGAGGCAGGAACCTGGGAGGCGCTGGCTTCGTGGGGAGCACAGCTCTCTCCCCGCTTCCATACAGCCTCTGATCTTCCTTGCACCACACCAGCTTAGTTCCTAGGGAAAACGTGCTACAGAATAGAAAGCATAGACTTGTATCCAGTCACTTTTAGTGTGGTTGGTGCGCCAGGAGTATGCCAGGAGAAGGTGGGTGTGAATTTTTTGTTTGTATACAGGAGGGCTTCACGCTCAGGAGGAATTCCTTGTGCTTTCCCTGCCCATGCCAAGGAAGAACCTAGTTTTAACATATTACTTACTACCTCCCTGCTGTAGGCAAACAAACTTGATGTCTCTTGCTTCATTTGTAATGTCCCTCTGGTTCAGCTCCCTGTTTAAATCCAACTGTGATCTGACAGGCTGTGCTGCACTTGTGCCCTCAACAGTTGGAACATTCTTCTCATGCTTCCCCGGGCTCCAGGGCAAGCCTGTACTTAGAAATTAGACCACTGTATGTTTTGTTACATCACGTAACTATGTCTAGGTGTGGCTTTAGCTATTGGTAGACTAAACTGTGGAAGTCGAGATGAACATATGTAAAAGGTATCCGGCATTATTTCCAAGGAATACACTGTAGTGAAACTAATATCAAGATATAACCACTAATTAGTAAGTGAGATTTCCACATGTTCGCCTTTAAATTCACACTACAGTGTTCTCATACTCAAATAGTTTTCTGTGGTTTAGAAGTCATATTCTACACCTTTGTATATAGCCAGAGGAAACATGTTTTGCTCTGAGGTTAGAGTCAAAGTGATTAAATCATTACTACCAAAGTGTCTAAAGCACAGGATTCAGATGAAATTTGTTCATCTCCATTCATTGCTATTTAATGCATTAAAAAACTTAAACAACCTTATTAGCTTAGGACAGCTTGAAGGGAAATGTACACTTTCACTACTCCTTGGAAATGGAGAACATTTTCAAAATGCACTTCTCATAATGTAAAACTTCCCACCAATGCTCACCAATTTTTTTTCTTTCTGCTTGCTGTCCAGGAGTGCAGCATTGGATTTTATCGTGAGAATAAGGGATTGTTTGCTGGACGCTGTGTGCCCTGCAACTGCAATGGAAATTCAAATAGATGTCAAGATGGTACCGGAAAATGTATTGTAAGTAATTAGTAACATTCAATAAATTATTGGGAAGAAAAGGAGAAAAAAACATTTATCTTACTGCAGTATGGACCATACAGTATTGTTAAATTCCAAGCAACTAAGAATAATCCTTATATGCCTCATTCTCTAAATTTTATATTGTTAATGAGCATAAGATGCATACACTCAAATGTACATTTAATGTAACTGTGGATGATTGGAATAATTTGTGTCCTTGTCTTCATTTTTTCTTTCCCCTGTAATTTTTGTTAGCTCCTGCTACAAAAAAGTCACCAAACATGTACATGAGGAAATGTTTGTAGTTATTTATAATAAATATGGGTCTTATCCTGGCATCTGCAGTCCTGAGCTTTTTACAAATATTTGTATAATGCTGACAAACAGCACATTCATGCATAGCATAGTCTTTGCAGAATCTCCTGTTTAAATTAGCTTCAGTGCATCTCCACTAATCACAGTGTACAGCTAGGTGGGTTAAAAAATACTGATTTAAATAAGATGAAATAAAAGTAATAGAAGTTAGATTAATTAGAAAATTTCAGCTTTTAAAGAAGATCTAGTGGGGCATATTTTGCTCCCTGGCACACTGTAGTAAACCCAAAGCAGCCCCATGGGAATGGATCAGCCCTCAATAATGGAAGTGTGACACTTGGCTGATTGTGCTTCTCCAGTTTATATCCATGATGTCTCTTTGAATAGTTTGTCTTGAAAAATTCCCCCTTAAAAACTTTCGACTAATTTTTCCTGTACTGTGTAAACAAGAACCTTGCCAACATCTTTCATGGTCTGTCTCTTTTGTGACTTCTTCGTTGTTCGCAGTGCATCCATTCTGCCTGCGGTGCATTCCTGCACATTATGTCATTCTCCCCGACTTTGTTTCAACCAACCGTGTTGCTTTATTGGAAACTATAAACCAATTCAGCACATTCTGGGAGATGACTTACAGGCTGCTGCTTTGGAGGGGCAGGGCAGGCCGTGACAGGAAAAGTGCTGCAGCACAGCAAGAAAGATCAGGAAGTTTCATTTCAGATTAGAATTATGAAAGCAGATTTTACTTTCACCTCATAAAGTATGTGATCTAGGTTTTCTTTATCCCATTCTTCTCACAGCTGGATTAACTTTCAGATAGGTAGAGCTAAATCAGCCCTTGGCCCCGGGACAAGATTTGGGGCAAGCAAAGTCATTCAGAATAATGTGAAAAATGAAAGCCCTCAGGGTCTTTATTTCTATCATGAACCTCTGCCTAACCAAGAGCAAGTTTGTCTCTCTTTAGAGGAGCCATGGGATAAAAACCTTACGTGGTGCAGAGAAGACAAGGAGGCTTCCCACTGCGAAGCTGTCAAGTTCCACATCCAAAGTGCAAAGCTTGTTCAATTGGCTTGCTGCTCCTCACCTGGAGCCCCTGACCTGAGTACCTACATTGTCAGTGGCTCTCCAGCAACAGTCTCCAGAGGAGGCTTTGTGAGGGAGGCTAAGCCCAGGCTGGCTCCTTCCCCTGTGGCAGCAGCACAGCCCTCCCTGGCTCAGGCAGTTGCTCTCCCGCTGCTGCATGCTGGTGGAAGGAGAGAAGTGTGCTGCTGTGCTGGTGGAAGCAGGGGACAACAGAGGGCAGGAGGAGGTGGAGGAGACTGGACCTGGTTCTCATGTGTAGGGAAAAGGCATCTCTCTGCCATTCATCAGGCTTTGTGTCCTCGTGGTCCCTGCCCTTCCTCCTGGAAGGCACATTCCCTCAGCAGCAGCATGGTGCCGAGACTTGCTGATCCCATGGCATGTTGCTGCATGTCGCGTAGCCCCATGTGCCTGACGTAACCTCAGTGGTTCTGCTGTGGCCCCAACACACTCCACTCTGACTTTTTGTACCATATGGGTGCATATGGAGGCAGCTGGAAGTTTTCCTTTAGGGTTTGCAGTACTTGATAGTTTGGAGATGCTGTGACTCCAGGGATGTCTCTGACCCTGTAAAACTTGAAGGAAGACCCATGAGGGAGTTACTGCTCTGGCTTCATTCCACTGTGCCTTGTGAACTCCAACCCTTATATGCCATGTAGCTAGAAGAGCAGCATGGCACATTTAGAGTGGCTTATATGTGAAATAGCTGAAATTTTCTTTGCAATTACAGAATTGTTTCAGCTTCTATAGACAGAGTGAGCAAAACAAAAAGCCAGGAGATAAACTTCAGGGGGTGGGAGGAGGTTGCTCTAAGATGAACCCAACACATGTATTTTAAATATATCTCTTTTACTCTTTCTGCAGTTGAATTTATTTTTCAGGATTATAAAAATTGACAGTAGTTTTTCAGGAACATTCTGAATTTTCCATTAGGTTTGTGCAGGAACATATGCACCAGCTTTTATAGAGGCTGCATTTTAAAATGTTTTTTTTTCAAACATAATGCCTTTGTGATACTTGGTGTTTGATTTCATGTCAAATGGTTCATATGGGAACTGGAGCTTCTCCTGTTCTTTCCCAGAACATTTAATTAGTGAGCCACAGCTTTAGTTCTTTAACCAAAATGAAAACAAATTAGGGGTTACTACCTAAGGGAAGAGCTCACGGTTGAGGGAATCTGGTGTGAAGAAATGTGAAGGAGAATGCAGTTTTAGAGAAGATGGGAGAGGCAGAACTATTTCTCATTTGCAGGGGAGAATGCCCCTCTTCTGCCAGTCATGGTAGTAGGGTCTTCATAGCCCTGAGCCATCACGGTCCCTGAAATGGAAGCACACTTTGCTCAGTGACTGCTTCCAGCCAATTTCCCACTTTCTTTTTTCCATCTTTTGCTTTGTTAGTAAGCCTTCAGCCCTGTGGGACGTTCGATCGGTCTGTTGCACAGAAGACAAACAGTTGTAGGACTTGGGAGTGTGAATGCCTCTTGACTGTTGGTCATCTGGAATTTTTATTATGGCTGCTTACATATTTTTATGCTTCTTATGTATTTGAACAACTTCTATTTTAAAGTAACAATGCTTTAGGTAATGCAAAGGCAACTTCCTCATTCTGTCCCCATAAAATGGAAATGTATGACAATTAGCACTAGAATTAGGAATGTTTCTAAACCAAGATAAAATTTTATCATGGAAAAAGTGGCTCAGCTGCATCAGTTTCAGTTGTATTCTTAGCTTTCGCTTTCCATCATTTATTCCAGTTACTACAGAAATATACAGGTAACACATACACTGGAGAAACTACATAAAACTCAATTCTGATCTGAATCTTCTAAGAGAAACAATTTTGGTATTTATTTAATGAGATTTTTAAAGGCATGTACTTGGGCTTAATTGATTTCATGCTTTTAGATTGTGTCTGCCTTCTAATTAGTGTTAAGATGCAAAATTTAAAGTTTTATATAAATGTAGTGACTTCTCATTGTAATATCAAGACAGAGAGAGTGCATTAATGGAATGCTCCTTTACTAACTCTGCATCTGATCGAGTTTCTTTAAAAATATGTTGAATTCAACTTGTTTATCTGTTGCTCCTTCACAAGAGGGAGGAAGTTGTGCTTTCTACAGTTAGAAAATTGACTGAAACTGTTCTATCCTGGTTGTGAAGGCAGTTTGGCAATAAATGCTGGATTATGTGGAAGGAAAAGAACATATTCTCTGAGTAAATTAGCTGCATTTTTTAAAATAACAGTAAAGCCATATTGAGTGATAAAGCAGCATAACTGTCTTGCTTGTTTCCTTTTCAAGGACTGTCAGTATAATACTGCTGGGGAGAAATGTGAGCACTGTAAAGATGGTTACTTTGGAGATGCCACTCAGGGTTCCTGCCGGGAGTGCCCTTGCCCGTATACAAACAGGTACATTGAAAGCTTGTAAGAAGAGTCAAGCAGGGGAGGGAAGAAGAAAAAGGGGGAAAAAAAAAAAAAAAAAAAAGAGAGACAGAAAAAAGCCCCCAAAAACTGCTACCATAGGAATATAATGATCTTCTTCTCTGTTCTCATATTGAGAGCTTGATGGTCCGTCTCACAGCATTGCCTTTTTTAATAAGCTGAATAGTCCCATTCTCATTCAGATCCTGAACTTCAGAGGCACACTGCTCATAGCCTTGGGGAGACCCAGGCAGTAGAAGTGGGCTTATTTTCAAAGCCACGAGCACTTCCTTCAACATGAGAAATATAAGGATGGAGGTCTTTTCCCTTACACTGGGCCTACCCAGAATCTTTCTCTTTTACTGGAATGTAGGATGTTTAACACCATTAGTCTGGCTAGGAGATAACAGGCAACAGTGAAACAAGCCTTTTATGGAAATTCAGAAAAATTATTAAGATAGAAAAATGATATAAAAACATTTAAGATCTTAAGCACATATCTAGAGCTCTAAAAGGGTATGGTTGCTTTTTCTGTGAAAGCTCTGTTTGAAGTGCAAACACACTGAGATGAAAAGTGAAAAAGTGAAGCTTCCTTGGATCTAATAAGGTTGCCAATCTTTTAAAATCGGGCAGTAAATTGCATTTTAAATGCATGGTATATTTAGCCAGATTGTCATCATTGGTCAGTTCTGAAACACGGTAAATAAAATCAAATTTAAAAAAAACCCAAAAAACCACAAAAACAAACCCCTAAGCTATAAATTGCTAAAAGCACCACATAGTATTTGCCAGGTGCATTAGGACACACCAGGTAACCTTAAGTAAGAGATTTACACCATCAGACAATAGACAGGTTTATCACTTAACAGATAACTCTCTGATAGATCTGGTTTTGACAGCCTCTTCTGCAGGTGCTTGCCTGAGGCTGACTGAACATGTTTTTAGTCATCGTTTGCTTTCAGAGTTCTGAAATACCTAGGGAGACCATAAACCTGTGTAGTTTCACTGCAGATTAGGGTGGTGAATACCATTCCTGACATAGGAAATGCACCCCACCTGGCATTACTGGAGTTGACAATTTTTCATCTAGTCAAATTCCAGTTATTCTTAGTGCAGACCTCTGTCTTTGATACACAGACTTGCTTTATCCAACTGTTCATAGATTAAAAAATGAAAATAGCAAACATGGCCCTGCTTTACCTCCTGCTTTTCCTTCACAAACATTGAACTTTGAATCTACATAAGTCTGCTTGAAAGAGCAGAGAAAAATACTCATTGTGTTAACCAGATCCTTGGATCCCAAAAATTGTGCACAACTCTACTTGGCCTTGGCTAAAAAACCCCTAAACAATATTAGCTACATAAAAATATACTTTAATGTTTTCATCCATTAAAAAGAAAGAAAAGATAGACAAACATGAGGAAATTTTGTCTAGCACAGGCTATTGATTCTTGCCTACTAGGATAAAATAGCTACCCAGACTTGTTTTATTTTATGACAACACTATTAAGGTTTATTTTAGGTATTCCTTTGGGTAGTGAACCATTATACTCAGTCCACAGGGCCAGAAAATTATAATTTTTTTAGTCTAAGGAAATAATTCACACCAAAAAAATGAAACGTCAAAGAATTAGTCACAGTAAATTACTTAGAGGCAATTAAATTAGCTGAGAAGTGATTTGGTGGTATAAAAACTTTTTAATCTGAAAGTCATTAAACTGAAGCTCTAGAGTGTAAAAGCCATTTGATCATATGCTCACAATAATATTTTTGCTTCTTCCCAAAGATTTGCAACTGGCTGTGTGGCAAATGGTGAAGAAATCCAGTGTCTCTGCAAAGAAGGCTATACAGGAGCTCGTTGTGAACGGTGAGCAACCTGCCTCTCAAAACCAAGAGTTCTGAGAGGCACAGTAAAAGGAAGGCTGTCTGTGTTGGGACAGACACATATGGACATGCACCTGTGCACAGTATGCACGTACCTAAGGAGCAGCTATTTATATGAACAGCTGCTAAAGAGTGGTGCTGCAGTGTAATTCCAGTTACAAACCTGGTGCTCCTTGGAGAAATGAGGGCAATTCTCCTCAGACTACTGACTGCACCATTTTTACCAAAAAGAGATGTCTGCCTCTTTGCCTGAGTGCCCTGTGCCTTGCCTTATCCTGCACTCTGGTAATAATAACTCCCACTTACTTCACCCCTTTTGAGGTTAAAAGCATTTTCCCATTTCCTGCAGTGGACACGATGGTGCCTCAGTGGTCTTACCAACAGGAACTACATAACATTTAGCACCATACCCTTCATCCCAAATCACTCTGATACATGCTTTGCAGTTGGGGCTTACACACACCAGGCTAAAGCCATCTCTTTTGCTTGAACATTGCAGCAGTTTGGCAAGGCAAGAGAGGAACAGCATGGCAGTTTCAGGCAGCCAGAGAACTCAATTTCACTGAGCTGCAAATTCAGAGAGAACTGAAGTGTAATGGAGTGGTGTTGGCTGGTTTGGAAATTTGAGGCCAATAAGTCATGATGTCTCATCTGACCACAGGACCTACAGTAGGACCTACAGTCTTATCCTTCAAGACTGTTGCCTTTGACCCTGTCTAATCTGCGGGTTATAGATATTTTCTCTTCCAGATATAGCTGTACCTCAGCTGCTCATCATGGCCCTTTGATCCTGCATTACCACCTTAATAGGTCTTACCACAGAGTGACTTCTAGGAATATTAGCTATCCGGTCTGGACAATATATTTTACCTTTAAAATATTTAGAGATCAGTCACACAGACTGCTTTGCTGGCAGGAGGCAAGAGGGAGTATCACGCAGCAGAAGGGTGATGATGTGGCTGTTGAAATCTCATCTGTGCATGCAGTGTGATCCTCCTTAATATGTGTTTTCTGGTGGGATCACAGATCAGAATGGTATGATTTGCTTGGTTAAGCCTTGTCAGATTTTCTATGTATGTATCTGTGTGCATTGTTTTTTTTTTTTCAGATTAAGTGAATTATTCCTACAAGAGCACTGTGGGAGTTGTTTTATTTTTAGAAAAAAATTCTGCAGCACTCACAAAGATATTTTTAGCATAGTGCAGAGGATACTGTAAGCCAAAAATACATTTCTTCTGTCCAAGTCAAGACATGAAATCAAAAGTTCTTGAAAGTTTCTTCGGGAGAATAACTGGGTTTTTATCTCAAGGGAAAGTATATTTCACAAAATTAGCTTCAACTATTTAATAAAAGTTATTTGTATCTCTTTATCTAGCTGTGCGCCTGGATATTTTGGAAATCCACAAAAATATGGAGGCTACTGTCAGAAATGTAACTGTAATAATAATGGGCAGCTGGCTAGCTGTGACCACCTGACTGGAGGTATGTGAGGGCCTGTGAACATGGAAGGGAGCATTGTTTTTTCTTTGGGAAGCAAAGAAGGAAGGTACTTGGATAAACTGAACTGAAGGAAGGATCCAGACTTAAAAGAAATGCAGATAATTTTTTACAAAATATAAGATTTCTTAAAACATAACACCATAGTAATAGAAGGGCTGTCCTGAGTCATCCGGTTTACCCTTCTGAATGGTTTTATCCTGTATTTACCTTCATAAATACTGCCAGCTTTATTTTGGTTTTGTTTCGTGGCAGTGTTTTTAAATATGTCATGGTTTCTTTGCTGACATGGTTAAATCATATCATGCCAGTCTGTTATGGATTTAGGAAACTGAGCATCCTCAATATGCCTTTTTAAAATGTATTTGGCACAGTTTAGTGAAATCTTCAGAGTCTGCATCAGGCACTGCCTTCTTAGGTATCCAAGCTGACTGCATTTACAGTGGAAGTTAGAACCCAACTCAGGAGGCTGTTCTATAAATCCTGCTACACACCATTCTGCTATCTAAGACATCCATGATTTCCCAGAATCAGTCACAAGTGTACTTCACTACTAGTGAGCTCTTAGTAATGCCATGGGCATATGTTTGCTTTATGTATTCTTTTCCGAAGCAAAGGGCCTGATCCCACATTCTTCAGTGTCTTTACCTCGGTTCACCTCAGTCCCTTGGGATACTCTTTTATATTCAGAAACACAGGCCACTGCTCCTGAAATGTCCTTGATTCTCCTATATTTTCATTCACCAATAAAATTTCACTTTTCCTTCCCTGTAGACAGATTTTGTTCCTCATATGTTAGTGACGTTTCCAACTAATAACTCCAAATATTTCCATACTCCTCATTTCTCTGCACTGCTGTTCATACTGCAGTCTAGTAACTGCAAGGAACCCATTGTCTTTCCTTGGCCACAGAAATTAGAAAAACAGCAAGTGATGTGAACTGCTGTTGGCAGCTGGTGCAATTTTTCAGTAGCTTGTTCTCATCTCATATTTCATCACTGGAGTAATACATCTCTATATTATACCTTGTATGGAACAGATCCAAGCAGTGTTTGATGTTTTCTCATTCCTTTATTTTTGAAGCAAGAGTTTGCTAGGACAAACAAATCTGTAGGGCAATATTCAGCAAGCCAGTTTCTTTTCCTCCAACTACACATCCTGATCAGCTGTCTCTGCCTCTGCATTAGGAATAACCCCCTCTGTGATCGTTGGCACAGCATGTTCTAGCAGGTTCCTTTTGCATGATGTTGGGCACTTGGCCAGCACTTCACCATTTCTTGGCTGATGTTGTTGGTGCACAAGCTGTAATAATAGTTTTATTTAATTGGTACTTCACAGTGACAGCTGAAATGTATCTGGTGTTAGCTGAATTACACAACAGCAGAATTGCACGGTTGTTTGAATTTCAGAGAAATTTCCTTCGTTCTCCTAAAAATATATTCTTTATGACTTGTCTCCTTTTGGCAGCAGCGATCACTACCAATCCCGTTTAACTTCCTGATGACTTAATGTGCAAGTGCTAAAGGAAATGGCACAGCTAGGCAGTTTGTTCCAGGCTGTTTCATGCTGCTGTTTAAGTTCAGGTCCAATTTTATCACTGTATCCTCTCACAAAGAGTCAACAACAGCTTGCAATTTGACAGCAGCAGCTTATACTGAGTGCATCCTTTTCCTTCAGAGTAAAAGACATAGAATCATTAAGATTGGAAAAGACTTCCAAGATCATCAAATTCAATCTTTGACCAAGATGCACAGCCCTTTCCTTTTTCAAGAGGAGATGAGAGCTTGGCAGTGGGATCAAGTCTGTAAAAGAGACATGGGCATCAAGATAGGGAGATTCCTGTCCTGTATGATGGCTTTTTTAGGAGCTGGTTCCTCTCCTGTCTCCTAGAAGTTAGGATCCCAGGATATTACTCCACATGCACCTGGAGACAGTTAAACTTCTTATAACAGAAAATGTAAAAACCAAACAAAAGAGTGTATTGGACAGGAAGTCACTTGTGCTGGCTTGTTGGAAAATCTGAGGGCAGAAAATCTGCATCTGGTCCAAGCTGCATGCCTTGTCTTACGTACAGTGCCTCCATCCATGCACACACCGTGGATTTCTCTCAAGCTTGATTGATACCTTAATCTTGCAAGGCATGAAGGAAAGCCATAAATATTTCTCAGTTCCTTGTGGGTAAGACACTCTATGGGGAATCAAAATCTGTGGTTTGAACCTGGATACTAAAGTAGATAAAGGGGTTTGAACTTATGTCCTGGGTAAAGTGCTTTAACAATATCTCCAATCCTGCTGGTGTTATTCTAGGCAATTTCTAGCAGTACCTTTGGCACACTTGGTGTGAGAGGGTCTCCTGCTGCTACCCGAGTAGCATATATTGTGGGATTACAGTAGGTTTCCTTTGAGGGATGGAAAAGGTGTTGCTTTCAGCAAGGTATAAATGGGAGTTAAATATTTTGGCGTGTTTAAGCCTTCTGAGCATTTCAGCTCATTCACAGTAGGTATGGATTTATGAAAGGGCACCATCATATTTTAATAGCTGCCAAAAATGAAAAGTGAGGGAAAAAATTCAGTAGTATTTCCATAAGAAGGCTTTGGTTACTAATGACAATCTTGTGATTTCAGAATGTTTCAATAATGAACCAAAAGATGTGGATCCCAATGAAGATTGTGACTGTAAGTAATAAAATAGAACTGCAGTTGGATTACTTTAAGGTGGCTGTGAATACATACTGGTGACTCTTTTAAGGGTGACGGAGTTTAAAAAAGGACTGAGGTATCCTGTAACGTATGTTTTAAAAGCAGCCATTCAACCAAATACTTGGAAAAATGATTAAAGAGGTGCTCATCTGGTCAGATGTAAATGGAACCTCCTCGTTACTTCTGGCTTGGGTCACTTTCCTTAATGCTGCAGGCTTTGTTGTTGCCTTTGTTCTTCAGGCAGCACCAGGTGACAAGCTTCAAAGCTTTTCCATCGCATGTCACTTATTAATGTGCTCAGTGAAATGTTCTCTGTGTTAAATATTAAGGATACGTATTGATTTCCACTGCTCTCTCCAGCTTGCGATAGCTGTGTGATTACACTGCTGAAGGATTTGAGCACAATAGGTGACGAGCTTCAGCTCATCAAGTCTCAGCTGCAAAATGTCCATGCAAGTACCCACACTCTGGAGCAGATGAGAGACCTGGAAACACGCATCAAGGACTTAAAGGTAGGCACCCAGAAACAGACAAGTGGATTTCAGATTAAGTGAATAGGCGGTGAACCCAGAAACTTTTTCCATAGTTTTGTCAGTTTGCTAGGAGACATACATCAACCCTGGATTCCAAATACCAGATGCTGGCAGCACTGGGCTTCACCTGTTAGAAGGTACCTGTGGTTTCCGTGTCATGCTCTGAAATAGAATCAATATCTCTGCTTTCTCTGAGGCCTGCTCGCCTTGGAAGTTGTATCTCTGAGGTTTCCCTCTAGCTATGTCTTTTTCAAGCACTTTGTGTCTCTGCACTACCAAAACCCCCCAACATTCCAGTTGCCATTACCAAAATTCATTCTAAAAAATGTTCTTCAGTTGGGATAGCGGTTGCTGTACTCACAGGTAAAAACCTCGAGTTTTGGGAAGAAATTGGTCAATTTTCATATCAGTAATTCTGCTTTTATTTACCTTGGATAGCTATTTAATCCAGTAATTTTTTTTTTTGTCTGCTGTGCAATGGGTGATTTATTGCATTATTTTTTTCCTTTCTTTTCAGGTCTTATTGAACAACTACCGTTCTGTTGTTCATAATCAAGGTTCAAAGGTAGATGAATTGGAGACAGAATTCACTAAACTAGATCGTGATTTAAATGCTCTCCAGGAAAAGGTGACTTAGCAAAGCAATTTAAAAATTCACATCTCCTGACTATGTATTAGCATGCTGTATCCAGATACTTTTAATCTAATACTTTTTTTTCCTTGCTAGGCTGAAAAGAACTACAAATCAGCTGAGAGATTATTTAACAATTTTGGCCAAACTCATCAGAAAGGCAAGGATTTGGTTTCACAAGTACAAATAGTGGTCAACAATATACAAGGTAAAAAATAATTTGTACCTCGTATTTTGTTTTATAGCATCCTTTCAGTTTATTTACAATATTCTTAATTAAGCATAAGAGGTTTTCTTAGAAAACAAAATCTGAATTTAGTCACAGCTGTAGAATTCACTCTTTCTATTAGAAATCTAGTATATTATGTTAGTTCATGTGAAGTTCCCTATGAAGTGAAAAGGGACTGAGAAGCTTCACTACAGGGACATTTCTAGCAACAAATTTCAGCATCCTGACTCAAGTCCAACTTGGTTCTGGGTTGTTACCGTGGGCTCTTTAAAGTTAGAAGTTTAAAATTATTGCTGTGAACTTGGTCATTTGGGACAGATTCCAAGGCCAGTGCTGTGTTACTATCTCTGGTTGTATGACAGGGATACTTTTTATCCTAGTAGAATTAATGCAAAATGGATTTGCTTCATTAAGGAAAAAATAAGACATACCTATTCCTGAATTTGTTACTGAAGCAGATCCATCTCAGAAAAGAGGCTGGCCCCACCATTTGAGCATTTTGAACAGGCATAAGCACATCCTCTTTTTAACTTTGGCAGTGGTTTTTTTCAGTGCTGTTGGAACAGATAGCTGGTACGAACGCAGAAGGTAACAGCCTGCCCCTGGGAGATGCCTCTGAAGAACTGGCCGAAGCTCAGCGCATGATGGCGGAGATGCGGAACCGCAACTTTGGCCAGCTGCAGGCTGAGGCAGAGAAGGAGCGAACGGAAGCTCAGCGGTGTAAGTGCTTGTTCTCTCAGCTTCTGACTTCCTACAAAGATCAGTCTTAAATCTGAAGCATTAGTGATTGGGTTAGAGTAGAGTGGAGTTTTTGTAGTGCATACCTGAGGTCTGTGGTGATTGTTACTCAGCAGGAAAGTGGTAGTTCTGGAGGGGATTTAAAGGCATTTTTAGTTTGTTATGGAACAAAATGGGTTGAGCTGGGCAAGAAACCCAGTAGATCCTTTTCTTGTAACTAGATCAATCTCAAGAAAATGAAGATGTAACCAATCCTTATACACCTATGCAATACTTCTGTGTATTGTAAGAGATAGGCAGTGGTATAGAGAGTTATTTCAGAGGAATTGCATGTTTAATGTAACAACAGATTTTCAGAAGCTGCTAGAGCAGTCCAAGGGTCAGATCATACACAGATGAGGAAGTTCAGGAGTTCTAGTTGCACTAGTTGTACTCCCTGTCATGTTCTCTGCATATGTTTGACTGGGACATTCAGAAACGTGGTTCCAGACTGTAGAGACATCAAGAAAAGTCACAGGCTTATCTCCTAACCAGAGGCATAGTGGAGGAATATGAAAGACCATATGAGTGACAGTCAATTTCCATCAACCTTGAACATTGATATCTACCTCTGAGTGACTCTTCTGTATCCTATTTTGTTGACAGTGAAATGAGTGTGCTTAAGAGTGTGATTAATTTGACATGTTTTGTGTTCCTCTGTTCTTTGCAATTAAATGTGCCCATATCTCTCCACTGAATACAGAGGAGGCTTTGATAACCAGTTGTAGATGTCTACATTGTAGATGAAATTGTTGATGAAATTATGTTATTTCCGTATAAAAAAGAAAACTAGTATTTTCAGGTCAGCCTCATCCTTACTTAATTTAGAGAACATTTATCTGTGCTCTGTGTCTTCAGCAGAAAACCAGTAAGCAGATTTGCTCCAGTGAGATGTTTAACAGTACCTTTGCTATAGTAGCACTGAAATTAGCACTGCAGAACATGCTCAGTTCACACATGTACACCTTCATAATCCTAAATGTCAAGCCCTTTTTAACCGAGTTTGTTCTGGTTCCCTTCTTCTCTGAACAACACTTTTCTTTCTGGTCCTGATACTGCAGTATTGACACGTATTAAGAATGAACTACAAAAGTACCACCAAGAAAATCATGGGCTTATTAAAGTTGTGAGGGATGCCCTGACTGAATATGAATCCAAAATCACTGACCTTCGTGAAGCTCTGACTGATGCGACAGGACAAATCAAGCAGGCTGAAGGCTTGAACAGAGACAACGCAGTTCTGTTAGAAGACATTAAGGTAATGTTTGGGTTCAGGAGAAAAAAGTTAAACCTCAGAAGATAAGAAGTGATTTTGGTTGCTTCTTTTGACTTCACAAAGCCAAGCAGCACTAATTCTTTAGACTTCCTTCAGGATCTCTTTCCATCTTTTGATGTGTGTATGGACAGGTAGAAATGTGGTTCAGTGCTGCTTATGGCCTCTCTGTGTGACCAGAATAGCGGGGCCAAGACACAGCTCTTATGAGAGCAGGGAAGGAAGGATGAGAGCAGACAAGGAGTGACTCTTCCTACCATCCTCTTACTAGCACTTCCCTTCAGCTGCCACTAGTGGTTTTGTTTCCTTTTCTAGACCAAATTCCTGATGCTGATGTACTTTTCATAGTAAGTTCTTTAAAGTATGTAGATTTAACAGCCATGAAAGATGGGAGGAAAAATGTGTGCAATACTGTTAAATTACATGGCATTAATGCTCTACAGAACAGCTTCTGAGGTCTCATCAGGACAAGGAACAGCTATTATTACTGAGCAGTGTTTGATTTTTAGAGCTGGTAAAATAGTACAAGGAATAAGTGCTGCAGGACACATTCTTTTAATTGTGGTTTTTCTGAAAAGTAAGACTGGTTTAGCACACTCATGTCCATATTTTGAGGAAAAAAAAAGTGACTCTTCCTACTGCCAGCTAGATTAGGTTTGGGTTTGTTGTTTTGTTGGTGTTTTTTTTATTTGAGTTTCAAGATACAGTTTTTCCTGCCCCTTTTCTTAACTCAATCACGTGTTGTTCAACTTTTCATTGTTCCTCAGAAACGGATTGAGGAGACAAATGCACAACAGAATGGTGTCTTGGATAATCTGAGCTCTGCCCGATCTTCCCTGACACAGGCTAACAGTGCACTTCGATTATTGCAAGAGAGCAAAGAGGTAAAGTTAACCACCTTAAGAGAGGGTTCAAAACCCCAAAATCCTGCTGGAGATGAGGCTTATCTTATGCTCCCTTAGGAGAGGGTTCAAAACCCCAAAATCCTGTTGGAGATGAGGCTTATCTGAGCCAGTGAAAAAGAAAGGATCTCACGGCCCATCCTGGCTGCAAAAGGAGCCTGCCTGTACAGGTTTCTGTAAGAGAAGCTTGTTGAGGGTTATGATGTGTCTGAGGAAGACACTGAGCTGCAGATATCAGAATTTGGGAGAACATCTCTGAGAAGTGCCATAACCAATTGTGCTATTCTTCTATTTCTTTCTGGCTGTTTGCTTTTAGTCACTGTCACAGGCAAATACTAGGCTAGAAGGGTCTTTGCTCTGACTCAGCTTTTATGTAATGGGTCTGAAAGCATAATGTAATGGCTGGAATTTGTTTCCAGTAACCTGAAGAGTAAGTTGGAAGGGAATGTTTTTCCCTTTGGTCTCCTCAGGTGCAAGGTATGTGTAACACTGGAGTAGACAGGGACAAAATCAAAGATGTACAAATACAAATAAAATGATATCTTTGTAAAACCGTAGGAATATGAAAGCCTGGCTGCTCAGCTGGATGGAGCAAGGAAGGATATGAATGAAAAAGTGGCAAATCTCTCATCAGCAAGCAAAGAACCGCTGGTGGTGAGGGCTGAGGAACATGCCAAATCTTTGCATGATTTGGCTAAACAACTGGAAGAGTATGTTGCCATTCCTGTAAATGAGTAATTTTTGTACAGAACATCTGTTGTTGTAATGGTCTGTCTCTAACTTCATTTGTTTTAATAACCATCTGCAAAGCTAGAGAGAAATTAAGTTGGTCTCCTTCTGCTTCTTCATGATGTGTGGAAGTTTTCTTTCTCTCCAAAAACCAGATCATCCTGTATTTTTCCTGATTTTTTTTCCCCCCAGAAGTGTGAACTCCCATAATTCTGTTTTATACTACTGTACTAACACTTCATTAACATCTTACTAACAAGACAAAATCCTCATCTACAGAGTGGGAAGATGTTCAGCATTTTTTTTTTGTAGAGTTATTTCAGGTACTCTTACTCAGGGATGCTTTTATGATAACAAAAAATTGAGGCTAATAATTGGAATAAATGCTGTCTTGGCAGTCTTCAGGCAGACCTGCTTAGCACTGTGGAGGAAAAGACCTCTTTTAGTTTTCTCATTCCTCAAGGAATCTTCTAGGAAGGCAAAAATATGATAAACTTGATAGGAATCAAGTGTTTCCTTCTCCATTATTTGTACTTTACATTGGAATTATGAGAGAGGTTTTGGAGGCCTTCCGTGGTACATCAGAACAAAATGAAAAAAAAAGCGAAATCCTGATTTATTTTTGCCTGTGCAACTTGTTTGCTTTTTATCATTACTCCAACTGGAAGGTCTCAAGAAGTTAAATTCCAAAATACCTAACTTGGCTGGAAAATTCGTGGTATAAAACCATATTTTCATTACTTCTTTTGTTAGTTTTCAGTGTGATTTTTTTCAATTAAGAAGACACTGTTCTCACAAATACAAGGCAGCTAATACTAGACAGTTGTATAGTTCACAGGGAGTAGGTAGGAGAGATTTTGTCTGTTGTTTCTGATTCCAGACCTGCTGTGCTGGTTCTTGGGGAAAACACAAAAGGTCTTGTAGTTGCTCCATCTTGTGCTTTATCAGGATGCTGGAGCAGCCAGAGATGATCTGAAACCTACAGTTCTCTGAATTCCTCTTAACTGAATTGTATTTGGAGGTCTGTGATTGAGGTGCCTTATTATTGACCACGTGCTTTGGTGAACTCAATCATTTAAAGGCTGCTCTGGAGTACCACAGCTGTGCTTTTCCCCATGCCTGAACTTATCTTGTCTTCTGAAGAGTCTTTCCATGTTGGTCTGCCTCCAAGTTTGATATTTTTGCAGAATGAAGTTACAGATCTAATTGAAAAACATTTTCTGTATTGGTGCTACTTAGAGAACAGTGAGTTCAGACCTGTTTGGAATGCATCTCGCAGCCTTGGCAGAAGGCTGCATTTTTCACCCTGTTTCCCACAGAATAAAGAACAGTGCCAGGAAGGACGAGCTGGTAGGCTGTGCTGTGGAAGCTTCCACTGCCTATGACAATATTATTGGTGCCATCAAGGCAGCGGAGGAGGCAGCCAACCAGGCTGGGAAAGCAGCTGACTCAGCTTTATCGGTAAGTATCAGTAAGTGCCCAGATGATGGTAAACTCGTTATAACGGTGGTTTTATTTTCTTTAACTATCACAGCGGCCCCAAAATCAAACACCTGTGTGTCTTGGCATGCTTTATTTTTCTGTGACCTTTATATGAATTGCTATTCCGCATGTTGATGAATATTGACTGTTGCTTTCAGTGCAAAATAAAGAGATCTTACAAGGCAACCCTGGAAATCACTGCAGGTGATTTCAGGTATTCTCTTTTACTCTGCCCTACTAATACCCAGAAGCTCTTCAGGTGTATGCTAGTAATTTCCTCCTAATGCCCTAAAATCCATCTGAAGTTTGCTAAAGACCAAGGTTGTAGTATGCTTAAATTACCCTTGACAGTTGTTGCTAAAGGTGATGTTCTTCACATGAGATCTCTGCCCTTGTAGAGTTGGGGGTTCTTTAAATCGGATTGGGCTCTCTCTTTTGCTCTTAAAATTTTCATGTAATTATCAAGCAATCTTACAGTACCATGCTTCTATTATCAGACTGTGAAGAGAGAAGACCTGTCAGGAAAAGCTGCAAGGTTAAAAACTGAGAGCAGTACACTCATGGACCAAGCACAGGAGACTAAAAGGACATTGCAAGGTACTAAGAAAGTGGTACTAGAAATGTTGACGCAGCATGAGAAGCTTTCATTGAACCATAAATTTTCACATCTCAGCAAAGCCCTGCAGCACTTGTTTAATGAAAAGAAGCTAGTTCCATTACAGTGGGACATTTTGTGATGATTATTTCCAATGGCAAAAAGGCGAGAAAGCAGATTTCCTGCCTCTGCTATGCTCTGTACTTTTTCAGTACTCCTGTCCGGCAAATCCTTTGCCTTGTACTTGTTTTGCAGTGGACTCAATGCTCAGTGGAAGCATGAGCTCTGTAGGAGTGTAGACAAGTGCTGCAACACCACCTGTCCCAACAGAAAATTGATATTTTTGTTTAAAATTCACGTGAGGCTTTCACCGTTTTGCAGCTCTTGGTCCAAACCTCGAAGACCTAAAGCAAAGACTTGATGTCGCCGATGGAAAGAAAAATGCACTGCAAATTGATCTTGTCACTGCTCAAAACAATCTCAACGGGATAAACAGAGGTTTGTTACTGAGCGGTCGCTTCTGGCCTGCCCCTCTCACCTGTTACTGCAAGAATCGGCACGTTCATTTCTGTGTGTTTCAGGTGACATCGACAGCATCATCACCAGTGCAAGGAACATGGCAGAAAATGCCAACTCTGTCACGGACAGTGTGTTGGGTGAACTGGCCCCAATTGAAGCAGAAGTGGAAAAAATTAAGAGTAACTATGGGAGCGCACAGAGTGCCAGCTTCAACAAAGCACTGATGGAGGCAAACAATTCAGGTATTGCAGGTGCTTCAAATCACTGTTAGGTGAACACGGCCAGTTTTGCAGCAGAAGCTTTAGTCATTCAAAAGTTAGGCACATACCCTAAGTTAGTATTCTGAGCCTCCTTTTTTGCCAGTAGAAAGGGACAGCAGAAAGTGACTCAGGCCATTCTGTGGTATGTGTTAAAAGCTGGTGCCATGACTGGTCTCTAAAGACTTGGAGGCCAGCGGCAAGCAGAGTACCCTAGGGTTCTGTACAGGGTCCAATCCTGTTTAACATCATCATTAATGATCTGGATGATGGGGCACAGTGTGCCCTCAGCATGTTTTCTCCTGACACTAAACTGGAAGGAGTGGCTGATACACCAGAGGGTCATGTTGCCACCCAGACAAACCTCAACAGGCTGTGGAAATAGACTGCCAGGAACCTCATGAAGTCCAACGAGGAGAAGTCCTGCACCTGAGGAGAAATAAACCCATGTACCAGTATAGGCTGAGCAGGTGGCCAAGGTGGAAAAAAACTGTAGAAAAGGACCTGGGGTCCTGGTGGGCACCAAGTTGAAGATGAGCCAGCAATGTGCCTGTGGGGTAAAAGGCTGAAACACAGGAGGTTCCCTCTGAACATGAGAAAACACTTCTTTTACTGTGAGGGTGACTGAGCACTGGCACAGGTTGCCCTGAGAGGTTATGTAGTCTCCATCCTTGGGAATGTTCAGAAGCTGCCTAGACACAATTCTGGGCAGTTGGCTCTAGGTGGCCCTGCTTGAACACAGAGATGGGACATTATGACCTGCAGAGGTTCCTTCCAACCTCAGCTGTTCTGTGATTATGTGATTTTCTACTACATTGGCTAGAGAAGGGCCCTGGACAATTACCTTAGGCTACATGTCTGTTAGCTGAAATGAAGTGAAAAGGATTGCACAGAGCCTGTGCTGAATACAAAATAAGGGACAGTCACATTCCCAAACAACTTCATTTTACGTCTTTTCAGCAGTTTTATTTGATAAAGTCAAGTAAGAGGAAAACATTTTAAATAATATAAATACAAGAGCTAGTCCTGCATGGTATTGGCAGGGTTATAAATCATCCCTGCAGTTATGAGACTGGTTTATAAGTCATATTTAGAAAAACAAAAGGTCTGAATTTCATTTTATTTGCCTTCTGCATCATAGGGTTGAAGTCTGCAAATACTTTAAGGGTGGGGTTTTTTTGTTTTGGTTTTGGCTTTTTGCAGTCACGGGAGATGAGGAATTGTTTCCTGTTATAATGAAAATTGATATTCTTATAATATTTTCTTTTCTCCTGAAATAAACCTGGCCAGATTCTGTAAGACTCACTACTAAATTTTTCTGACTAGCAGCCTTGACACAGGAGTATAATTCATGCCCTACTCAGTCAGGCCAGCAGTCTGCCTACCCCAGTATTCACTCTCTGACAGTGACAGCAGGAGATGCTACTCAGGGAATGCACATAAGCCTGAATCCTGTCTTCTGTCCTTTATCCTCATTCTCCCCTAGCATCTGCCTATGATGCCACTGAATAATAATGTTAGAGACCACATTGCTGTTCTATTTCATATTTTACTGGGCCTTTATCTAAAACATTTTTGGAAGTGCAGATTCTGACTGCTTCTGAAAAAAACTTTGGCCACAAATTTCAGGAGTACAATAACCTTTGTATAAACTGCTAGTTTTAGTGAGAGCTTCCTAATACTGTAGGACCAGTCAAAACTGTTCTGTTATAACCCTGCCCTCTGCTTTTCTGATGGTTGTGTAGTGATACCTTATTTTTGCATCTTGATTTCCTCCTGCTTTTTAACATCAAGGATTTTTTTCCTTTCATTGCAGTAAAAAATTTGACAAACCAACTTCCAGATCTGTTCAGCAAGATCAAGAGTATCAACCAACAGCTGATGCCAATAAGCAACATCTCTGAGAACATTGATCGCATAAGAGAGCTGATTCAGCAGGCAAGAGATGCTGCAAATAAGGTCTGTCCTGAACATTGCAACCATGGTTGACTTGTCTGGATACACAACAGTACTTTTGTTCTTCTTTCTCTTTCTAAATAATTTTATTTAAATGTGTGTGAAAGACCAGACATAAATTTAATTCTACGGCCCTACCCAGCAATTGAAGTAACTGTGATGATGGGAAGCATAATAATTCCTACATAAAAATGACAGGATGCAGTAGCATCCTGCTACATCTTTCTCCTGTCAGTCTTTTTTTCCCAGGGCATCTCTGTAATACTTTTTTGTTCAGCAGCCTCTTGCCTTCCAAGGTACATTGTGGTGGCTTGGCAGCAGTGACAGAGTTGGCTGTCTTAGAGACAGGGCTCTCCACCCATGCGTGGCCAATTGAAAGCTGATACTGCCAAAAAACTTGTGCAGCCCTGTGTGCTCATTACTCCAGCTGCTCCGAGATGTTACAAGCTGGCTACTAGCACCTTACTAGACTGCCCTTTCTCTTTTAAGCAAGTGCTGTAGTTGCTGAAGCGATAGTGTGGTCTCAGGTCCCTAAGAAGCATCCCTAAGTTCACCGCAAATAGCCTCGAGTTGCAGTGAATAAGAGGAATCAGCAATCATGGTGTGTTTAGCTGTAATAGGATGTGTCTTTATAATATCAGAGGTGTGTTCTAAGTCCCAACAGACAGTCAAGTCCAGCTAAGTGAAGCATCAGGGTGTGTTCGTAGACATCTAAATAATTCACAGACTTGCTCTTTAGAGCTGCAGGGCACATCCTTCCCTGTCCGTGTATTGAAGATAGCAGATACTTGACAGAGGCACAGTAAGGGTTGATTAATAGATGTCTGGAATAAAAAAAGTGCTGTGCTAAGTATTGATGATACAGACTACTTCATTATCCAGTCTGCTTCCTGATTATTTTGTTTGGTAGGATCAGAGTCCAAATCTGTGGTAATTGATGGCTGAAACATGGCTAGGATGTGTAATAGGTTACTTCGCAATTAAACACACCAGTGAAACAGGAATAGTAGCAACAGTTAATTGTAACATACTGAACTTTGGTTTTCTTAACAGGTTGCTATTCCTATGAGGTTCAATGGCAGCTCTGGTGTGGAGGTTCGACCTCCAAGCAACCTTGAAGATCTAAAAGGCTATACTTCACTTTCCTTATTTATCCAAAGACCTCTGCAAAGATCAGACATCCACCAGAGGGAAAATAGGTTTGTCCTGTATCTGGGTAATAAAGAGGTACATATATTTTGGTATTTAATCTGATTTTTAGACTAGACACCATGATTTGAGAAAAAAGGATGAGAAGTGATCAGTTCTGACTGAAGTTTGTAGCTACTGTTGGCCTACTTCTTTATGATTGCCTTTAAGTGGTGGTAAAAGTGTTTTGTTCATTCCTTCCCTGGCAAAGTAACTAACAAGTGGCTGAGCCTTGTTCTTTGATGCTTTGCTGTTTTGCTGCTTTGGAAGTTACTTCTTTGTCATGGATACCATCACACAGTCCTATCAGAACTGTCAGTTTCTGCAGCAGTCAGCACAAACTCAGCCCAACTCCTGCCTCAGAGCTTTGACTCTTTTCACAGTATAAGTCACTCCGAGTTTCTCTGTTGCTTAAAAAAAAAAGTGATCATTTCAGTTTTAAAATTCAGCCCTTCAGCTCTTAATTTTTTTGTCTTCTGAATGGGCAGAATAATGCAGACCAGCTTGTGCATTCAGGTTTATTCAATCATCATCAAACAATTAAAAAATTTCCTGCATGCGCTTCCTAGTCTTACGTGACAGCAGCTGTATCTGTAGTGAGTCTTGTGCCTACACTGAAAGCTGTTTAGAAGTATTTGTTCTACACTGGATTTCGTATTTTTACCCCTGAATAATGAACTGGGACATTCGTTGAAAGGATTTTAATAGTTACTTCTGAAATACAGTATCTTGAAGAAATAAAATGTGATTTTTTGGGGAAAATGACTGCTCCCAGTCACCTCAGTAGGAACCACTGTCCTTCACTGAGTGTTGTTCTGAACATTTTTTTTATTTCACAGACATTGAGTCTGATTCTTAGTAAAGCTGTAATGTTTTCATAGCTTTAGCTGGGAGATGTTACAAGTGAAAAAAAAATTTAGATACTATTGTTACAAAAATAAAAAGCCACACATGAGTTTTAAATTGGTTTATAACTATATTAATTGAATCAGTGCAACATATAGGATTACAATTTTTCTTCCCAGAACTGATAAACTTAAATCTCATCATTAGGTGGGTGGATTTCTTATGACTCATGCACAGCATGATGATGTCTCTGAGGAAGTACTGCTGTATTTTACCTTCATTAAAATTAATCATTTATTAATTATTATTTGCTTTGCTATTTTTAGGCGTCCAAGGACTACATTGGTATGGCTGTGAAAGATGGTTACCTTACTTGTGTCTACAACCTGGGAGGTGGCGATGGAGAAGTAAGGGTGCAGTCACTGGTGACTGAAAGCAAAACTGAGGAAGCTGTTATGGATCAAGTTACGTTTGAAAGGTATAAGATCCACAGTGCACAACAATCTTCTCAAAAACCTGCCAATAACATCTTTTATTAGTGTGATGTGATATTCTGCCTGTCTGTTTTGGTTTTAGGATTTACCAGTATGCAAAGCTGAAGTACATCCAAGCAGCAACATCAACTTCTCCAGATTATAAAAGCCCTAGGAGTGCAAGCAGTGGAGACAGTGACATGCTGCTAAATCTTGATCCCAGCAGTGTTGTCTTTTATGTTGGAGGATACCCACCAGATTTTAGGGTACAAAGAGTTTCTTAGTGTTTTAAAGAGATTGGGTGTTAATAATCCCATTGTTTTTACAAGTAACGATTGGAAGTAGCAGTCTTTCAAAAGCACGTGTAAAAGTTTATCTATGTCAGTAGGAGTAGATGGGATGCAAGGGGGTGCTACTTCCTACAGAATCTGCCTGGCTTGTAGAATGCTAGAGCTCAAAGAAGGGAGCATGATGATATTTCATTTGCCAAGGAAAGCATGAAACCTGCCCAGCCCTGCTGAATACTGTTCCCAGTCCATGTGACTCTACTTTAAATTGTTCTGCAGTACACCTAGGGTGGTATCAGACAGTTTGGATATTATACACAAGCATACAGTATATATATTTAGAATGTCATATTGTTTATCTTAATAATATTTGTAGTAAGTCTTAGCAGTTAGATGGCAATGTAAAATTTTGTTAGCTAATGCTGATGAAATGGTTTTAATGACACTGTTCTGCAGCCTCCACATAATCTCAACTATCCTCGTTATGAAGGCTGCATTGAATTACACAGCTTAAATGAGCACATTATCAGCCTTTACAACTTCAAGAGGACTTTTAATCTCAACACCACTGAAGTGCAACCCTGCAGAAGGTATGATATGAGCACAGAATTGTTTCACAGTTCTGTGATTTTATCATTATGAATTCTTGTCTTTTCATATCCAGAAGAATAAACACTGTAGCTCAACTGGTGATTTTTTCTAACTCTTGGTCATTATTACATTTCTTAGAGAAAATCCTCAGTAGTGACACGATTCACGTCTATGGCAATCTCAATCTGTTTAAATTTAAGTGCTATGAAAGCCAGACACGATTTGTGGACTAATGTGTTCAGCTACTTTATAAAGTAAATATTACATTAACTTCAAAAAAGTCAGTCATTAATGATTTCCTCTCTAAAGACCATATGTGAATCTGAAAGAAGCCAGTGGAAGGCTTTCTCTCTGCTTGGGTTAGATCAGAATTTGGCCCTATACCAAATGCTTTAACTTCAGCTTTTTTTAAATTACAATGGCAGTAAGTCCACGTGGTAGAAGTTCTTGCTCTCATATAGTCACACCTGTGACACTGAATTATTACAGGTATAAAGAAGAGACTGACCAAAGCTATTTTGAGGGCACTGGTTACGCCAGTGTCACAGCGAAAGAAACAAGTGCCGAACAACTACGGTACGAGCAGACGATTGAGACGACTGCAGATGAAGGCATCGTGTTTTTTGCAGCAAATGGGGTAATGTGTGGAATGCTTCTGTCTGTTTTGTGGTCGAAGAACATCTTAAAAATCTTGGCTTATTAAAGAACATGTTAGATTTAGTAAAAACTGTAAGGAAATGTCTTTAAAGTGTTATTTTTGTCTGTGTGGAAAATTTGTAGATTCTGCTGTATGTTTATAATGTCATATGGTTTAGTCTTAGGTAGTTGTGCAAGAAACAGGGAGTTGGACTTATGGGTCCCTTCAGCTTGAGATATTCTATGATTCTTCAGTGGTTGCTGAATACGCACTTTGTCAAGGCTGAGTAAAAATCATTCCAAGAAGCTCCTCCATTAGGCCATGCAGAGAATTCAGAACTGGGGGCAGGAAAGGAGGAATGCAACTGGAATCAAACCAATGCTGGAATATTGAAATCCTCCAAAATTGGAAGTGCACTCTTCCCAAATCTAGATTTGTGTGGAAACAGTAAGAAAGAATATAGGAAGTGACATGATGACTTATACCTGTAAAGATGCTCAAAACCACAGTGGTGCTACTTATCTAGTAATCTTGTAGGCGTATTTGCAATCACTGGGACATATTCTGGATAATTTTTCAATGCTGTAAAAAGTCAGTAGACATTTGAAATGACACAAAGTCCTTTAGAGATTGGGAGAATACCTGGAACTGACAGCAGATCTGTTATAATAGTTTAAAGTAATTATGATTGATTAATATAAGTTTTAGTCCGCCTTGTGTTATCCTTTCCCTGAAAAGCTTTCTTGAAGCAACCAGATAGCTTCATTGAAATTATTCATATGACAGTGAAATATATATCTGAAATTGTGGCAGTTTAATTGTGCTGGTGTTTTTTTTTAATTGCAGGATCAGTTCATCAGTGTGCTCATTAAAAATGGACATACAGTTTTTAGATACAAACTTGAGTCTGAAACTCCAAAAGAAGTAGAAGCCAAAAAACCTGTAAATGATGGAATATATAAACAAGTACGTAATTCTAAAGAATCAAGGGATCATTATTTGTAAAAATACACATTAACTGAAACTGTCCTGTTGTAAAGTTTAGTTGCAGAGTTTTCCTTTTGTGTGAGGAAATCAAGTCACTGGGGATTAGTTTGGATGTGTGAAAACTAATCTTTCTCTTGTCCTGCTTTAAATTGAATAGTTCCGTTTTAACAGTGAAACCACCAAAGGAAAAAACTTCATCAGAGCAATGCTTTTCATAAAGATAGCTGTGTACATTGCAGTTATTTGCATTCATTTCATATTTAGATTAGTGTTTTCACCACCTAAGGGTTTATTTCTTCAGGGTGGGTTGATTTGTATAGAGATTACTCTTTTGCAGTCTTTGCTGTTGGCTTGTATCCTTAGCTTCAGTCCAGCTCTTTTTGTAGCACCACCAGAGTGAAATCACAAAGACATTGTTAAAAACCTTTGATCTCCTTGTTGGTTAGTTCTCCCTTTTTCCCTTAATATATTTCCAACTTAATAGTGTAAGCTGCAGGGTCTGCTGCAAGGAATCTTTATGCTCTACCAGGTCAAGTTACCTTCAGCCAGCTGACTTAGTTTTTGTACCATGCAAATACAAGACAATATCTGAATCTTAGGTGAGGTGTGTTTTTAGGGCAATCTTTCAGACAAAAATATAACCTCACCTTGTATTTGGGTAGTTGAACATTTTCCTTAGGTATTTGCTTTGACTAAATGCCCAAAGTTTGCAAAATACCTTTGAACTACCACAGTTATCCTTGATTTAAGTCACTAGTAAACAAGAGGAGGGGGAAAAACCACCACTGTGTCCTGCTCTGTGGGAGTACTTTTAATCACCTAAATTATTTTTGTTTCGGACATGTGAAGTGATTCTCATTATTGGTGTATTTCAGATAAATTTGGTGCTTGACCGAAAAAACAAAGTTGTGTATGTCAGTCCTAGTATTAAAGCCAAAATACATGTCTTCAATTTCACTGAGTACTACCTAGGTGGAGTTCCATCTTTTCTACGGGAACGGTGAGTAACTATAAAAAGACTGTAATACACAGGCTTTGTAGGGAAACTTCATCTAAACTCTTTCCTTATACAATTTCTTTCATGCTCTGTATTGACTGTCTAATGTGACATAAAAAACCAAGTGTATAATACGTGATCATAACCTGTGATTTTTTGGCTAATGGCGAGATCTTTGGTGGAGCACGTACTAAAGATTGGGTTTGATCAGCTTGAGGTATGTGTACACAAGAAAGATTGCTCTCATTCTCTTTTTCTATTATATTGTCAGCATTTATAGGTTACTATAGTGGTGTGTGCTTTGAAATTCCAGGCTACTGAGCTCTTTTTCCTTCCCCTCCTTGAAACCAGCTTTAATATATCCACACCTCCATTCCGGGGCTGCATGAAGAATGTGAAAAACCCAATCACTGCATCCGTTGTTTTTGATAAGACTTTTGGTGTCAGCAAGAAATGTTCAGATGACTGGAAGGTAACTAATGAATTTCCTGAAAAACTTCTGCTGGAGTTCAAAGACTCTGGTTTGTCTATAAATCCTGGACCATTATGTTTTGCTTAGGTCAAAAATTATATTTGGTTAACATGTGATGGCAATAAAAGAACCTGGATTGGGTGTGAAGATACGGAAATAAAAGAGACACCACCGCCACTGTGATAGCTTGTTACAGCACATAGGCCGCCCTCTTATTTAATACTGTTTACAATTAAGTATTCATATTTACCATGTAAGCTTGTTGGCTTCCAGTTGCTGTTTTTGATTAGGCTGGAATACTTAATACTACGCTGTATCCTTCCTCTTGCCAAGTTGTTTATGCTTCCTAATTAAATGACCTCTCAGCCTTTTTTCTTCAAAGATCTCAACAGACTGCTTCCATCGAAGTCTCTCATTCTAAGGTTCTACTCACCTGATTGTTTTGTAGTTGTTTTCTGTGCATCCTTGAGTTTTGCCACATTCTTTTTAAAATGGGACAGTGTGACATTTCAGTGCTGGCTTAACCAGTGCTGCATGGAGAGATGAAAACTATCTTCCTTCTGTTTTTACTTACTGCTACTTATATGGTGCATGATCTCATTTGCCCTTTTTACTCATTTGCCCTTTGCAGTGTAAGTTAGTGCTTATTTTCCTTCACGTGTGGCATGTAAACCTTTCACAGAGCAGTTTCTTCACAGACTATCTTTTCAGAGGATCTAATCTTCATTCTCTGTATCTGTACTACTTCTCATGTATTAAAAGGTGTCCTATCACTCACACAGTTTCAGTTATGTAGCTCATCTGCGCATCTTCATAGTTACAAACTGTTCCTCCAGCTACTCAGTTTTGTATCCCCAAATGTGAAAACTTTCAAAGCCAGAGTAGCTAGAGACAAACAGCTCCTTATGCTCAGCAAGCCTCCTCTCCCTTTTTAGAGTTTTTCAGACCATGATTAATGCTGGTGAAACTAACTCTGACAGTCTGTTCTGGACTGAAATAATGGTTTTTGAGGTCTGCCTTGTGCTTGGTTTTGACTGGAGCTGATCACAATTATGATGAGTGGGGCAGCTGTTGTCTCATATTGGCATTTCTTCTGATTAATAGGAAAATCACTGAAAGCATTATTTTCTCTCTTCCAGCTTGTCAGATCTGCAGCTTTCTCCAAGGAGGGAACACTGAGCCTGAGTGCAGCAGATTTCCCATTTCCCAAGGATTTCCAAGTTGGCTTTGGCTTTAAGACCACAGCTTCAACTGGAACACTCTTAAATTACAATCTACGGGTATGAAACACATTCAGCTTAGCATATTTGATGGGTTTTATCTCTGAATCAGTTATGTCAGTTTGTGTCGTAAGTCTCATGTAGATTCCTGTATTTGAAGGCAATAAATGCCTTTTGAGCATGTCATCTTGCATGTCATAGGCCAGAGAAACACATTCTGGCCATTTCTTCATTTGGCCAACTAGCAGTTTGGTGAGTAACGGAGCTTTGAACTGGAGCTTTGTGCAGAGTCCCTCACACCTGACACCACCATCCCAGTAAGAAAACTGTTGCCTAATTGGCTGGAAATTTTCTCAAGAAAAAATGGCATTCTGCCCACACAGAAATGTTACCATGTCCAAATAGGTAGAGGAAAGGGATTGGTTTTGGCTGTGATTCCTCAGAAAGCAGGGAAGTTTAAGTAGAACCCCATTCTGGCTGGCTGGAGGAGCTAAGAAGTGAGTGCACACCAAGCATTTGAGAAGTTCGAGAACTGACTCCTTCGCTTTTGGTAAAAATAAACAAGTATTTTAAATAAATCTTTGCTATTCAGAGGTATTTTGAAATGGAAGCTATATTAATCATGCAGAACTTCATCTAACATCTGGTACTAGATGACTGAGAGATGCAGTTCTAGTGTAAGAAAATTTGTTGCCTGCTGGCAGCCACTGAGAACTGCATTAGTGGAAGTAGCAAGAGCTCAAGGGTCTTGAATTTATTTAGCTGATCATTTTGTGGGGTTCTTTTACAGCCTGATGTTCTTTCCGTCTTTCTGAGTCCTGGCTCTGTAACTGCAAAGATGCGAGATAAGGAAATCAAACTGGAAAAGAAATATGAAGATGGGTCAATGCATTATGTGACAGTAATAAAAACAGAAAACAGGTGAGTCCAGTTCTTAATCTGGTTCTTATATGTTGTGGTTGGAGAAAAGAAAATTCAAATTTTGTGGGACTCATTCTTTGGAAAAATAGCTGAAAACTGTCTCTTCTAGCAGAGGATACCTAAATAATGAAGGGAGAGGAGATTTTTGGTCCATGAATGTACATGCTGGTACCTGTGGTGTTTCATCTATACCCTACTATGCATTTCTTTTACAGGTTGTGTGAGGTTTGACTGCTTGTCTAGCTGGAGCTTTGGAGTCTTTGGAGCTCTTCCCCTTCCCATAACCTTCATGTGTGTCCCTGTAACACAGGTGGTTAAAGGACCAGGGAAGAAGCAAATACTGTGTCTGTTTTTTCAGTAATGATCTGTTATGCAGATATTAGAGACTAGAAGAGACAACTTACTGAAAAGCTCCTAAATTATACTGCTTTTTGAAGTGGAAAGTTTTGAATGGTTGGCTATAACTTTGGCTGATTATAACTTAATACTGTCCGTACTATTTTGATAGGAAGAATGAAATCCTGTCCCATGGTTGGCAATGACAGCTTTTTCATTAATTTCAATTGCACCAGGATTTCACTGTAGGACTGAAGTATGAGCTTCAACTCTTGCTCCTTATCTAGTGTGGAAAAGCAGAGCAATTTCACAGCAGTCAGTAAGCACAGACTGAAAAAGTCCCAGAAGTAAGCTAATGAAGCTCTAGCATAATCACAATGTAACAAGAAAACACATCTGTCAAATGGTTCTTTTATATATATATATATAAAATGTAGTTTCCTAACTATTTCTTTATATATCATGCTTATTTTTATTCACTTTGTTTCAGAGTACATCTGATGGTTGATGATGAGTCAAAAGCAGTTGACTCTCCCAGGACATCAAGCTCACAGGAATCAAACAGACCTATAAAATTTGGTGGAGATAATTTTGAAGGTTGCATCTCAAACATCTTTATTAAAAGGTAATTGGCCTAGAAAGAATTGTTTCATACATTTTAGCCTGTTCTCCTTCTTTAATAATATTAAAGTTACTTTTTGCTAAAATACTTTTTTCTACATATGTGAAGCCTCCATGAATGCATAACTTTGCTGCCCTCAAATACTCTTTCATTCAGGTGTGTTATACATGGGATCCAGTTATAATTAAATCTGCTGTTCAGATGTAAAGGAATTTTAATCTGAATCATACCTGTTTAGTAGTCTGTTAGCCAAAGAATGAACTCTGCAGAGTGACTTCGATATGTCCCAACAAGGCATCCAAGAAGACTTCCTAGATTGTATTGTTGCAGCTCCCCAGGGAACCAGGTAGTGAAAGGAGCAAAGCTACTGACAGAGCCAAAACAGTTACACAAACAAGTGAGAGCATATGTGTAGAAATCATCTGCCTGATTTAGGCTGTCTCTTTTTTTCACGTTTGTCTGATTATTAGAGGCACCTTACAGGCAAAATTTAGGAGAAAAAATATGCATAAATATGTTTCTAGAAGAAGAGCATTCCATGAGTCACAAGTCATGTCCCAGTGGGGCTTTGTGCTAGCTAAGTTTTGATGAGTCTTTATGCATGTGTAGAGTTTTCAAAAAATAGTGTATTTTGATTTGATTGTCATACAACCACAGAATGGGTTAGGCTGGAAGGCTCCGTTAAAGATCTCTATTTTTACCCCCCTGCAATGGGCAGGGACACCATCCACTAGACCAGGCTGCTCAAATTATGTCTTCATTTAAAGCTCTACAAGACAGTGAAGTAACCTATATATTAAACTTCCCATCAGAAAACAAATTTGGAAAGTTTTTGTGTAAAAATAGATGAAGAATTAATACTGTAGCTGGTCTGATGGAGTGAATGTATTAAAGAAGTTCAGGTCCTACTCCCAGCTCTACAATTCCTTTCATAGAAAAACACAAGCAAGGAGCTTTGTTGCTTTTTTACAGAAGTTTTTTGTAATTTACTGATTAGAGATGCTGTGTGCAACTTAGAAAATTATAGTATTACTTAATATTATTCTTTATACACATGGTAAATGGGCTTTGACAGTCTTTCTGATAATTTGGTTATAATACTAGAGCTACAAAAGTTGAGATGGGCTTTTGTCCTTTGACAAAACTCATTAGAACTTCTTATTTAAGGAGAGAGTGAAGCAGAACCTGATGATGCTATATTTTCTTGGTTTGAAACTGGTTGTATATAATTAACAATCAAAGTTGCAACAAAATACTCAGAAATCTTAATCAAGGCTGCTGTCATTTTTTTCCTCTTTTTTCAAGGGCCATATATGTTTGTGTTTTTTAAATAGCTTTTAGCAAAGAATTACTTCGTTTAGAAAAGATGAGAACAAAACATCAGAGTTTTTCTGTAGCCAAAAAGAAATGAGCAGAACCGGGGAAAGTGTGATTTACAGCATTGAACGTACATTTTTCATTGAAAAATAAAAATTGGTACTTTAACTTCATGTCACTGGGAAATATATTTTGTGCAGAACACAGTTTTACAATACGTTTGCTGTTGATTACACTAAAGAAAAGGAATGCTGAGTCACAGCACTTACTGCTTTCATCACTACAGGGCAGGTCAGCTCCCCGAGGTTCAAAATCTTGTTGATAATACTGGCAAGACTGGTGTATCCCTTGGAGCCTGCCAGGAATACCAAAACCTTGAACCAGTGCTCCTGCAGGAATTTAAAAATCCTCTCAGGCTCAAGATGCTCAAGGTATGCTTATTGTTACTGTCATCTTTGCTCCCTATTGATGCCCAGGCTGTGTCTGCACAGCCATCATTTCTGGAACAGAGATTCAGATGTTCTTTCTTTCCTTCCATCTCACATCTGAAGCAAGTTCTCACTCTGCTGGAGTTTCATGCTAAACCCACACCTGTCTAGAATGACAACAGCTTTTCTGTCATTTAGGGAAGGCTGTTGACTGCCTTGGGTGTGAACTCTTACATGGGTTGATTAAAATGTTTCTATTTATGTGCCCGTACAGTAAATGTTTCAATTCTGTCTTCTGTTTACAGAATGAAAAATATCTTGATTATTTGAAAGCTGCTAGTGTGCAAAACCACACTCTACCAGCTTGGTTACATGACAGCAGTGAAGCATATCTCCTTGGAAGCATCCCCAACAGTTTCATGTCCTTCATGTTTTCTCCATTGTTATCTACAGACAGGTAATAAAAACGTTCTCTGTTCTCCTCCTAATACTTGAATTGTCAAAACTGCTTGATTCTTTGGATGCTGAGTGTAAGGATTTTCTTCTTGTTCATGTCTTGGGCTGTAACAAATGATGGTTTCAAAGGTTCAGGCATTTTTTTTTCTGTGCAAACATTTACCTAAACTGAGTAGATTGAATGGGATGTGGTGGACAATTATGGTACATATTGATGCCAGTTCCTTATCCTGAATGTGTCAAGTTTCATTCAAATTCAGAAATGCAGTGCATAATGCCATGATTCCACCCAAAGGCTGTTCTGCATTTCACAAATGGAGTTTCACTGGAGAACAGAAAAGATACAACAACTAACAAAATAGACCTATGTTTGAATATGCTTACTTTCCACTACAGGTTACATTTTTCTGTAGATGTACGGACTCGGTCATCAAGAGGATTAATAGTTTTCACGGAGGAAAGCTCTGAGGACTCTTACGTGGCTCTCCACATTTCAAAAGGACGTTTTGTCTTTTCACTTGGCTCTGGAGAAAAACAAATCAAAGTCAAAAGCAGTATTAAATACAATGATGGGCAATGGCACACTGTAAGTAGTATGGAACTACAGTGAAAGCATAACTAGCATTCAGCAGGCACAGGCTACTGCATTTGTAAGAGAGTAGAAACTCAGTCTTGGTCAGTGGAAATTAATTCCTATGCCTGAAAGTTCATGTGGTTACAGGTCTCTCAGAGACCTTGTTGAGACTGATGGTCCCAGCATGTTATTTTCAGTTTAAATGTTTCAACAATATGGTGTCTAATTTAAAGACAAAGAAAATCTCCAGAGGCTTTCGTTGGCCTTTGGGTTTTTTATTCTGTTATGTTTTTCTCCTGGAAAGGTGGTCTTCAGCACAGATGGGAAGAATGCCCGCCTTGTCATTGATGGTCTAAGGGCCCAGCACAGAAGATTGGCAACAAATTCTGTCATCAGCATTAAGCCACCAATCTTTGTGGGAGGGCTGCCATCACTGAAAAAACAGGTAAATAATTGGCACGTCCACCCACACACACTCCCCGTGCTGCACTAATTTACATGGGAAAGTCTTTAATATGCGGGATTTCTGTGCTGAAAAGCTTTGGGGGGGATTTCCAAGCACCGTGTGAGCACCATCTGTGACTGGTGTTTGCAGTGGTTCATTACAGATCTTTTTCCTCACCACTTCACACAGCCTTCATCTGGGCTCATATTTTCAATATGTTGCTGAGACACTGATGACAACCACGTACTGTTTTCATTTTTATTCCTCAAAAATAGAGAAGACCAAAGCCACATTTTTAATTCCAGAAATACTGTCTTCTGCAGAATATTGACCTCAGTAGATTAGGCAATAACCACTAGAGAAGAAAAAGACTCATTCTCATTAAGGAATTATGGATGTAGAACTGGATTTCAATCTGAAATATGTGTGGTTTCTATTTAGAAAATGGGACAATTAATGATCCAGGGCATTTTATAAAATCAGTTTTAAATAAAAAGCCTCGGAAGGGAAGGGGTACTTGGGATTTCACAATTCTTCGTGGACTGTCTTTTTGGCACATCATTGGGAAGCATCTGTTCTACAAGCAGGAGTCATGTTAACTCAGAATCAACTATTACTGTGTTTCAAGCACTTTTTTTAGAATTTTGGAATACCTTTTCATTGCATCAAAGATGGGTTTAGGTGCCTTTAGTGCCAGTTGGCTTTCTATAGTCCAACAGTCCAAAAGAACCGATGTTTAGTATTATTACTAAAAAAAAAGCCATAATGCTTTAGTATTTGTGTTTTGAAATACACTTTCAGAATATACCAGTGAAGAGTTTCAAGGGTTGCCTAAGGAATTTTAAGGTGAATGGAAAAGTCATGAATGCACCTCAACAGAAAAATGGCATACTTCCTTGTCTGGATGTTCCCATGGACACAGGGATTTTCTTCTTTAATGAAGGAGGATATATCACCATTGGTAAGCTGTGTAGAGATTATGGTATATGGAATTATGTCTGAAGTGTGTACGTGTATGGGTCATTTGTTTTTACATGGTTTTCCAATTATCTCCTCCTATGATCATTCCTCTCCCCACTGTTTAATCCTCCACAGGTAATTTGCTGATGGGATTGGATTTTAGGATTGTATTTACCATTCGACCAAGGAGTTCAGCAGGTGTACTCCTCCATGCTGGAAGCAGGCAAGACAGCTACTTGACTATTTACATGAAAGGAGGAGAGGTGGGTACAGACTGTTCCCATTCCAGCTGTATTGCCCTCATTCAGCAGGGGGAATTCTGACCTTCCTCTGTTGCTCCAGTTCCTTGTCACAGTAGCTTAACAGATAACTTCCTTACAGGTCGTTGCTGCTGGAAATAGTGGTGCTGGAGAATTCCAGACATCAGTCACACCTAAGAAACCTCTGTCTGATGGACAGTGGCATACCATTGCAGGTACGTTCCACATACCATTTCTTCTGAAGCTTTGAAGGGACGGTGGGCACAGACCACTGCAGCTCCAAATTTTTATTAAATCATTTTACTTCTGTTTAGTATGAGAATACTCTTTATAATAAGGTAAGTGTCTTGTGTAAATTAAAGGCTTTACCTAAGACTTTTTTTGGTGGGCTCTGTTAAGCCCCAGATGATCTAGGTTTGTCAATCTGACTCTGAATTAAAATAAAATCTGTTTTTTCTATGCCTTAAATTTCAAGAAAGATGCTGTTTAAAAATAGTGCCATACCTAGCTGATTCTTTAACAGGGTTGAGAAAGAGTTCTCATTTACCTGCTTCTTTGCAGTCTCTCAGAAGGAAAACACTGTGCAGCTAGAGGTGGGCACACAGAGTAACTATACCACTGAACTTCAGTCCTCTCCTCCTAGACGTGTGTATCAGCCACTCTACTTTGGCAAAATTCCAGGTAATATTACTGCTTCTTATTTTTTCATGCTTTTCCCTTTCCAAAACAAAGGTCCCATCCATTCATGTAGTCCTATATCATTCCCCCTCTTTTGAAAGCCTTGCAATAATTAATGTTCTTTAAAATAATTCTTATTAACTTGGTCTTTCCACCTTGTTTTTTGTAGCGAATTTGGACATCCCATGGCTTCCAGTTAAAGACCCATTTTTTGGCTGTCTTCGGAACATTACCATCAATGACAAACATATCTCCACCAGGAGAATTTCAGAGGTTCATGGTGTAGTGAATTTGCACGGGTGCCCAGAGAAGTAACTCTGCTGTTACAGGCGTCGCGGACATATGGGCTGTGTCTGCTGAAGAACTGTGTGGATTCCCCTTTCCTGATCAGCATCAGGCTGCTTTCTCTGAACAGCCAGTGGGCAAAGGCATCCTCTGGATGTGAACTGTGCCAAAGCCAATGAAAAGTACCTGCTTTGATAAACTCCCTTTTAAATGTTATTGATTTCCAAGGTAATCTGTTGTGCTTTTTGAGATACGTGCAGAAAATATAACTGCATATACCCTAGTTTGCCAAATTCTGCTCTTACCCACAACAGCAGAGACTTGAGTAACTCCAGTGTCTTAATTTTGGAAATTTGCCTTAATGTTGGTCATCTTGAGAGCAAATTTGATCCATTAATATAAAGAATTTTATAAAAACATAAATTTCTTGGGATTATTGTTTATAAAATGTACATTGATGTTAATGTAATAATAATAATAATATAAATGGAGTTTGAAGCACTTTAAGGAGTGAAACTCTGGGGGTTTGTTACAACGTTAGGAATTGTGGGAACAAATAAATGCAGTATGTTCCTAAAACCATTCATTTTCTTGTTTGGTTGTTTTAACCTGGTAGGTTTTTAATGTGCTTTTTAGAAGCTGCTAAATCCTGCTTGCTTTATGCAAATATTTCTGTAGGTTGAAGGTGCTGATTTGCCTGAATAAGCAGGTATCCGTCATCTCTGCTCATCACAACTTGGTTATCTAAAAATCTGAAAAACAGGGTCAATTTTTTGCAATCTTCAGAGCCCGAGTCTCCTCCATAGGCAATTTTTTTTCTTAGGAAATGAAGAAAAGTTTTATCAAGAATAGCAGCTGCGTCTGCTACAATTATATAGCATGAATTGCAGGGCTAACCCAGCAAAACTGTTTTCTTCAACATTCAGATCTTTTTGTTGTACCTGATTGTGACCCACAGTGGAGGGCAGGGAACCCAGTTTGCTTTATTCTTCTGAGTAGAGGGCTGGTCTGAATAGACTTGAAATGGCTTCTTTTTCCACTGTCATGCAGAATCAGCATTTTGATAATTTTTTTTCCCCCAATGCCGTGGTGCCAACCCTCTTTTGCAAAATGAAAACATTTTCTAAGGTTGCTCCTCGATGTAGGGAGGCATGCAGATAAATTCTCCTTCACTCCTAATGCTCCTGCTTTCCTCTGCTGCCTTCTCAATGGACAGCAGTGTGTCCTCCGTGTGTTTGAAACGAGGTGCAAGCTGGGCTAGTAGAAGCAGATGCCAGATCAATAGCCCTTATGTCTTTGGTCATTACTGCCTTGTCAAATTTTTGCAGCTTTACAGGTCCTTTGCAGCTTTGCAGGGTGGCAGAAGTGTCAGAAAGCTGTTCACTCCAAATCTTGTGTTGCTTTCGCTTTTATGGCAACTTTTTCACAGCCAGATCTGGTGCAGAGGTTTCTGAAGTGTAAAGCCAGTTTTGGTGGGAATGGGGTGCATGCTGGGTTGAGGCCTCAGAGGGAGCAAAGGATTGACATGTCATGGCAGAGACCTCTCTCTCTGGAGATGCTCTGCAGAAACATATTCTCCTGTACAGCAACCTGCCACATGGGACAGAAACGCCCATCAGGCTGGAGGTGATGGGTTCAGACATCATCTTCTGTGATAGCAGCAACTGAATCCTTTCTACTTATAAAAGCTCCCTGCTCAAATACTCAGGTGACCAAAACTGAGGAAATACTCAATTGATTCACTGGCCTGAGTTGACTCTAGAAGTTTCCAGAAGGAGAAAGAAGAACAGTTAAATTTTACCATGCAATTCTCTAGTAACATTCCCTATCTCATGCTGATCAGATGGCTCTGTGAAGCAGATTTTCCCAAATCACAAAAAAAGGCCTTTTCCTTCTTCTCTTACTGCCCTCAGTAAAACAACAACAACAGCAACAAAAAAAAAAAAAAAAAAGGGGGAAAGATTTTTGCATCACAACCTGGAGCCAGTCCTGGATTTCAATTCCTTTCCATTTGATTTTATTTTATCAGAAGTAGTTCTAATGCTGACCAAAAAAAAAGGAAAAATGTATAAAGACTTGAGTAAATGTAAGATATATTGATCACTAAGTATTAATTCCAATACAATACTACTTCTGCTTGACAAAAAATTAGGAGTCTCTTTGCTTTTAAGGTTCTTTGTGGTTGTGGTTTATTTCCCCCACAATTTTTTTCAGTTGTATTTCTTCTACAGAGGCTGTCATACATCGTTGGGACAATGAATAAAAGCCAGCTAGAGTTCCAGGTTCTGTACTTTCACATAGGTAAATCTATATCAGGCTGAGGAACATTTAGTAAAAAGCTTTTTCACAGAATCACAAAATATTTTGAGTTGGAAGGAGCCCTCAAGGATCATGAAGTCCAGTGGATGATTTTCACATGAGGAAAGAAGTTGTCTTGTTTCAATCGATGAAAAATTTTTACTGTGGAAGAAATCCACGTGGACGCTGCGTCATGGGATTTTTTTAATTGTTAGAAGTTTTAATTCCAAGGCTTTCATCATCAATGTTGCCATTTGACAACAACTTCCATGAATTATTTGCCTCTTTTGGCTGTAGCATTTGTGTGCCCCCAAAACTAATTTCCATGTTAGAATAAAATACACACGAAAGGCTTTCCCTGTAACATATTATTCTATAGTCATTATACTAATCCAATACCATGTTCAGTACACTGAGAGTGCATGGCTAAAAAACCCACACTCTTCAACAGCATGTTAGTTCTTCTGAATCCCAAATCAATTATAGAAAGAGAGCAGACTTCCACTCTAGACTAAACCACTTTGGTATGGTTAGCATGAAATCTCTCTCTTGTCCACGTGAGTATCAAAGGCAAAGGGTTCTCATCCAGTTAATTTGGATTAGATTTAACAGGATCATGTTATCTGAGGCAGATGACACCAAGGTCAGTGAGTTTCCATTTATTATAACTACAAACCACAGCCGGATTATTGACAGCTGAAAGACAGAAAGCCTAACACTGAGAACTGAGAGCAAATAAAATGAAATAGATCACAGGGCACTCTAGAAGAAAGCAGACATTCGTTGTAGAAAAAAAAAGTGTGTATATATAAAAAAGGAAAACATACTGCCTTTTCATTGCCTATAAATGGCTATAACTTAAGTTTCTAATAGCAAAAGTTTGCAATTAAAACTTTAACAAGTCTTTTTGTACATGAGCTTAAGGGTCTGTGCTTTTGTTACTTCGGAGTTTTCATTTAAAACACGGAGCTATCGACCTTTTACACTGTCACCAGCAACATGAATTGGGCAACCTAACTTTCTCTGGTTTTGTAGCCACTTCTTTGAGTCACTTGTGAGCCAATTCATTTTAGCTTTCCATCCTCTTTGCATCTTCCTAAGTCTTCTCTGGGTATTTTTTATATATTTTTTTTTAAATTATTTGGGGTATTTTCTCCCATCTCCTTGCTTTCTGCCCTTCATAAAACGGCCTGGAAAACACAGTCTTAGTGAAAACACTATAAATACATTATGGTTTTGTAATGGACTCTTGCCATGCTTTTTGCCTCTTACCATTCTCTTTGTGGTTTCCTCATTTAAAAAAACCAAAAACCTCCTGCATCTTTCTCTAATGATGTAAGGAAATTTAAGACACAACCTTCTGTAAATCTGTCTGCATTTTCTAAAAATACATTAAATGGACATCCCTGGCAAAAGGGATGTTAAAGGGGATGGTGCCATAATATAATATTATAGCTTCACTGGAGGCATTAAGGCTGCAAGGCAGAAACATAAACATCCTTTGTGCAGCTGGCCCAGGCATCTTAAAGCTGCAAGAGCCTGGTCAGTGCCTGAGCTGCAATGAAGCACCCTCTAAGCATAAAGAATTGCAAGCAAAATAAGCAATGAGTTTTTATGTTCTGTCTGTCAGTTTAGGGGATCCTCTGTAGCAATGAAACCAAACTATGACCTGTCATTCATACTGTACTGTGTCTCCTGCTTTGCAGCTGATGGCACAAGATCTTCTTTGAATGCGCTCCTATCATTACTTTACACCTCAGCCAGTTACTGTGTTTCTTACAGGTTGTTCCAAATGTGAAGCACATGTGAAATGTTCCATGAGAAACAGTTTCTTTGTTAAGGTGTCACTCAATCGTTGAGAAAGATGGAGCACTGCTGCATTATCACAGAGAATAAAAAGAAAGATAGTTGGCATCATGGTCTTTGTCTCTGTTCAGTTCTATTTAAACTGGGAGCAACAACAGATTTCTCCATTGTGTGGGAGACTATGTCTAATATTTCTGTCACAGGAGGACTACGCACTGGTAAGAATGAATAATTACATTCATAGGTATGTCAGTAATTTATAAAATAATATGTATTGTGGTTTGGGAATGGTACTTCACAATTCTGTGCACCCACTGAGACTGCCAAACCACCCTGACACTTGGCCGTTCCTCCTTTCTCCTGCCCCTTCCCAGTCCAGTGGGGGAAATTGAGAATTGGGGCACATAAGGTGAAGATCAGTGGCTGAGAAAAGACCAATTTACTGGAAGCAGCAATGAGATAAGCAAACGAAAAGTAACCACAACAATATTAATAATGAAAGTGTACAAAGAGAGGGTGATTCACATGCAAAGATGCTCACCAGGGACCCCCAAGTCAATGAACCATGGCAGACAATGCTACCATGTTTTTTTTCAACGAGAAGGCCTGTCCTTCCCCACAGAAGCCAGAAGGTCCCTTACTCCTGCTCCTGGCGATGACATGAGGTGGTATGGAATAACCTCCTGCCATGCCCCTTCAGCCATGCTTCCTCAGCTACTGCAAAAAATTAACTGTCCTGGCCAAAACTAGGGCAATATGGAAGGAAACTTGGAATTTCCATCCAGAAAGAATTGTTGAGATCTGGTTTTTGATTCCCAAAGATATAACAAAGAAAAACATTTTAAAGGATGGAGAAATAAAAGACTCTTGTGTCCAGCCAGCTCTTGCTGACACAGTTTTAATTACAAGGTGTTATTAGCATAATAAGCCAAAATCTATCAGCATGAGATATTACTTAATAGAGGAGTTATATGGTTGGGTAACAGCACCTACCATAAATCTTAATTCTAGATCCTGATTACTTCCTGATCAGAATTACTGTCCTGATCCTTACTGCGAACCTAGAGAGCCAGTAATATGCCGAGGTACTGACTCCCCTGGCGAGGTCAAGGGCTTCAACTAATAAAATTTACCTGGGAACAAAGTGTCAGATCAGCAACAAAGTTCTAACTTTCCCTTTTCTGTACTCATTTAATTAGAAGGTAATGACACCTCCCCGGAGACAGTAACCTTAGCAGTAAAGAAAACTTCTCCAGGAAATCATATAGGCATGATCCAAAGTTCAGTGGCTTAGTGGAAAGACTGAACCAGTTCACAGGACTTAGGTTCATATGCCTTATTAAAACATGCAGTAAATCTTACATACTGTTTATAAAAAATGTATTCTAAGATATTGCCAAGGTTTATAGAGAATTTTTACTGCAGATTAAATCTGTTTGTTATGTAACAAAGGGCAGGACACAGTCTCCATAAAACGTAAGATAATCCACCTAATGCAAATATACATAAATGAAAACTTTACACAAACACAAAGGGGATTTGCATCAGCAAGAAGAGGGGAAGCAAAGACACCAAGCAGATAAACCGTGCTCCCTGAAGAGTGTCAGTGGGGAAGGCAGTGCTGGGGGGAGGTATCAGAACGCCTGCCGTAAGCCATCCAACCTGGGTGCCAAAGACCCCACTGAGGCTCAGCTGTTTCCTATGCTGCTCAAAATCCAAAGTAACTGCAGTCATCCCACTATGCCTTTACCAGGCCAAAAGGAAAGAAAACTCTTCTGGCACTTTCGTTATTCCTGCATGCAGAAGAGTAGTACCAAATTTTGGGCTGATTGTTGCATTTAGTCAGAATCTTGTAACTTGATATTGCCATGTTAAAGGAAGGTAATGTTCCCAAAGCAGAGCCACTTAAGAGGACACATGATCCCTGAATCTATGTATATTGCATTTATCACAAAAGATAAAACGAATCAACATGACATATATGCTCAGCACAAATTTAATTCAAAACAGACACCAAAAAACCACTACTGGTCATTACTGTTATTTAATTAAAATGGAATGAATAGGTTAAACCTTTCAAAGAGACACTGAATGCCATCAAACAGAATAAAGGCCAGGTGCCTGATCAGTATAAATCAACATTGCTCTGTTCCTGGATTCGGGCAGATAGGAAAAGAGGATCTAGTTGTGTTTGTGTAGCTTATTGTTTTAAATGTTGAGGACACAATGCAGAGACCTTCTAAAAAGGACTTTGTTGCAAAGAGTTAAAACTAGGAATGTTACAGTTCACTTTCTGTGAAAAAAATACTAGTTTTTTTTATCACTGAAAAAATTGCTTAAAAATGAGATACAAGCCAAGAGGATGGATAGAAAGAAAAAGACCTTATAGTTGAAGAAGAAAAGGTATGCAGGGAAAAGTAAGCCTTGATACTGTTCAGAGAGTACCTACCCCTGCCAAGGGAAGTGTCTACAGCAGAGAAGCTGCTGGAAACTGTTAACTTGACTGGACAATTTTAGGTTATGTGGTTACAACAAGGAGCGCAGCCACTGACCGCTTGAACCAGAGACTCAGTACCACCCTCCTGGGCTGCTCCTGTGTGCCTATGTGGCATCGCAGGTGTCCCAACCTCTTCTCAGCCCAGGGGAGGGCTGTGGGGCTGAGTGCCTGCCTGCACCTCTTCCTCGGTGCTGAGGGGAATGGCTTTTCTTAGGCTTCCCCTCTTTCCTGACCAGACACTCAGTCTGTGAGCTTACAAATCTCTGTCTGCAATGGGGAGTTCAGAAAATTGGTCAGTATATGACGGGAAGGAAAACATCATGAAGCTGCCACTCCTGGCCCTTTTTAGTTTGCTCTCTGACCCTTTTTCTTTTGTTTGTTGTACTCAGTATAATGGAAGGGAACATCTGGACTCTAGTGACAGCAACCAAATTTGCATGCATATAGCAGATAATTAAGCACGTGTCTATCTGCAGCTGCAAACAGCAATTAGTCATAAGATAGCTTTGCACACCCCTTCCTGCCTATTCTTCTGTTCCCCTCAGAGGGCCCTCTCACGTGCACATCTCTGAGAGGCACTGAGCGCTGGCCTCCTTTTTATTTGTGAAGACAGTGGTGCAGCTGAGCTTAAATCCTTCAGTATAACTTTGAATAGGATGAACTTCCTCTGATCTATCAATTTCCAGTAGAAACGGCTTTCTGCATAAGACATGATGCGGTGACCCAAATCAAAACATCCGTGCTTACATCCCAGCATAGCTGAGACTATAAGCAGATTTCATTCCTAGTTCCTCCTCTTAGATCTGAGGAAACTGAGCTCTAGAGAGTCACTTCTGACTGCTGATGTTTTGTGTGGCCGACCCTTGCCACTCTGCTGTTGCCCAAGGCAAATACTGCCTTCCCTGCTCCCTGCAGCTAGGAAGAAGTTTACATTTGCCCTACAGCTTCCACCCCATGGCCACGAAGGGCATTTTATAACATCTTATCCTATCAAGTAAATACATTTATCCTATGCCTCTCTTTTTATTTCAGAGTCCCCTGGCAATGAAGCCATAGATAGCATTCTGTTGCGTAGAACAGGTGTCCTCATTTCTCCTGTGATAGAGTCAAATTTTCTAGACAGGCAAAATAAAAGCTGCTCAGCGTTGCAACTAAGAGACACAGTTCAGAGTAATTTACAAAGCAGAACTAATTTCTAGTTTGTTGAAAACTAAAGACTGCATTGCAAATAGCTAAATTTCAGGCTCTGGCATAATATCTTTTAATTTATCTGTATGCTAAAATGGAGTGTAGTAATAGGGTGGGCTTCAGCTGGGGCAGGCTCAAGTTGTAGAAGAAAGGGCTGGAGCGTGATCAAAGAGACCACTGAGCCTCGAGCAGGGATTAGATTCAGTGGGACGGCTTCACAATCTGGACAACAGTGATTATTCCATGTGGCTCTTTGCATCTGCTCATTGTGTCACTCAGCTGCCTGATCAAGGCCTTTGTTGAGGTAAGACTCTACATAATGATCTCTGCTGGGGAATTCCTGAGCATGTTCGAAATAACGTTCTTGGGTATAATTTGCGATGTTTGCATTTACTTCTGTGTGTTAATAAAATGTAGGCATTCCCAGCTATAACAAATTCACACAAATTGCAGAAAGGGTTTGCATCAAGCAGTCATTTGAATACAAAACTGCATTTTCAGAAACTTATTAAGGCCTAGAGATCTGTTGGAAAACAAAAGTTTGCTTCTATATAGATAACATGAATCTCCTGTGTTTCAGTGGGCAACACCAATGAGGTTTTTTGTGAATGCCCTGTAACAGCAACGAAGAAAACAACCCTGGTTGGCACCAACAAGCACTGTAACACTGTCACATGCATCTGCATTTCATGCATAGCTGTGCTTATAGGAACACATTCCACCACTAAATCCAGACAAAAATGTTAAGGCTTTTACTATTAGGATAGGTGAACTAATTTTTTATTTGGGAACCCACAGAAAGTTACAAAATACATGGACCTATTTGATTTTAAGCAAATAGAATGGCTAGACAGACTTGGGTGCATACAAAACTGGTCAGTAGCACTGGTAACACCCACTTGACTTGAGTAAGACCCATAGCATTTGTGGAGCAGTGTGCTTACTCATCTTTCAACTTCACCTGGACAAAAATTGGTTGTGTACTCTAGACTATCTTTCTACAATCAGTGGAAGAGGGTTAGTTATCCCTAAATAAAAACACACCCAAACACAATCTCAAACATGCTGTAAGAAGACATGGCAGCAACCAACCTAGCTTTGGGCTCCAAGCAAGAAACCCACTGAACTTATCCCCTGAAGATGGATGCAGCACCTGATTATACTTAAGTCCTCAGGAATACTCAGCCCACCTTACAACCCAGCTGTAGAAATCTCCTTGTGGGGTATTGTCTGCAGGCCACAGAGAAGAAAAGAACAAGCCACAGGAAATTATCTCCTGCTTCCAATTACAGGGAAAATTTGACATTATAAATGCTTTTGTCACTCATCCTTTTCAACACTGAGTCACCCAGACATAGCATAGTTAGCTTCTGGCATCTCCATATGATGAACTACTTTTTTCTGTGCTTTGTATGATCTGAAGCTTGAGAATCTAAGACGAAAACGTAGGTTGAACCCAAATGAAAGGCACATAAAATAAAGAGATGTGAGATAGAAGGCGTATTTATGTGTGCTTGCATACTTACAACCCCTCTAAAAATAGGTGAGTGCAAGAGCTATCAAAACGAAAGGAATGGAAAGGAAAAGAGAGGAATGCTTGCTGGATGATTTGCAGTAGAAAATAGCATTTGAGAGAAAATGCTAATGAAATGAAAAATGGGGAAATGCACTGAAAAAATAGAAGATTGTTTCTCCTTGTGCTAAGCCTGGAAGATGAGCTCTGAAGAAATGGCCTGCAATGAAAGCACAGCTTTTCTCACTGTGTTATCCCAGTTATTGCCATGCATAACTCATAATGGCTGAAATTACGCAACTCAGTTTAAGGTACTTGCCTTGTACGTAGCTCTTAGCCTCACAAAACGTGTTTGTAGAACAATTAATTGAGTCAGTACAGGATAAGTCACCCAGCGTATGGTTTTAAAAGGCACTGTGCTTTCAGAAGGGCAGGAGTGCTTTCAGAATCCAAAAACACTTTTTAAAAGAGGAGGGTTATTAAATTTGTTATTATGCTGTTACTTTAATAAAAATCTTGTTGCAAGTTAAGATCTGTAAGTCACTCCTGTGGTTACCATTACACGCACTCAGAATCTTGACTTTGCTGTCTCCCTTTATCTGCAATGCAGTGTTTTCCTTGCAGAGCTGCCACTTCCTGTAGTGGGAACTGATTCTGGTAGTCACTGCTTTGAGGAAGCTATAATTCTCAAGAGTGTTTCCCAAATCACATACCTTGATTAAAAAGTGCCCAAATAGGAACATATTATAAATTAATTTGTACAGGATATGTATTCCAAATAAATGGCCCGAGTTTCCAGAAGTAAGTGGCAGAATGGAAAACCTAATGGTAAGCAAAAAGAGAAATCACTTCTTATTGTAGAGAATAGGAACTCAACTGCATGCTGCTTATTTCATTAAGTACCAGGAGATAATACATACATTCCTGGGTTTGCTAATTTCATTACAGAACTGTCAGCTCAAAATCTAGTTGGTCAAGCAACAGCTTCCAGCCTCTTAAATTCTCTTTAAATGTTGGCTACAGAAAATAATCTCAGCAAATGACAAGAGTATACTTTTTAATATCTGCTTTACACTTTTACACATCAAATGTGAAGAATCTTCCATTCATTTCAAATGACATCCCATTCACTTAAACTAATATTCATGGCTATAGAACAACAAATTAAGGCAAAGACTAGAATGAAGATTATTTAAGCACGTGGCTCTATTTAACTGTTGCCATCAGATAGTGCTGTAACCTGAGTGTATCTAAATACACATACTGCCTGAGTACACCCTTAAAAGAAGATGCACCCTTCGCTTCAGGTTTATACAAAAAGACACAATGACTTTTCTTGCAAATTAAATGGTTGTCTAAATTAAATGGTACAACTAGTTATTTTCTTGAGTGAGCAGCAAAAGTTGTCAGACCAAAGCACGTTTCACAGATGAAAAGCTAGTATCCAGAAATAAAAACTTTGGTATCTGAGGTAGCATCTGTCTCTCAGTATGGCTTCTAGGTTTTTTTCTGACTTGCGATATGTGCTGCAGATCATACTGCTTCTTTTAAAAGCCAGTTACCACCTCTATGTGTGCAAGCCTCAGACAAGAGTTTTGTAAAGAACAGAGCACTGTGTTCCAGAAGACACGAATAAACTTCCAAAACATAAGGAAGTGAAATAATTGGGGACAAAGCTATCAGCAGCTAAGTAGGTGTAAATGCAAGGGAAGGAGCTGACCATCTTTGTAGGTATACTTTGTATGTACACTGCTGACAGAGCTGCTCAAATGAACTTGTCCTGTGTGGTCTATTCCAGAGACAGAAAGTCAAAATGCTTTAGTGTGAGGCAGTTGTAGATCACCAAACACCTTGATGTAGCATAGCCACCAATGTTGATGCAAAAAATTATTGGGTATTACAATCCCAATAGATTTGAGAGTCAATGCACGGACAATTTAAGTGGCTTGCTGAAAGACACTGGTGAGGCAAGTTCCTTCCTATGGGAGTGGCATATGACTGTCAGGTGAAAATAGTTTCTTAGACCGTGAAGTAGTAATCCCTTCTAAAAGTGTACAGAAAATGTGAAAACAGGCCAAAAGGGACATCTGCACAAAAATTCATTGTTTGCAGTTTTTACTAATGCCAGGAGTGGGAGACTGACAACTCTGCCGCGGCTGCTTCATAACCTCCTGCTGAGTTCTCATCTGCCTTCATGGGTTGTACCCAACCATCAGCCCACCAGGCCTTTTTTTCCCATGCCTTCCTTTCTGTTTACCTCAACTACTGGGCACTGCAGTTGTGACCATCTTTCAAAGCAAGGAGTGTAAATCTAGGTCTTACTCTCCTCTAGATGATTATCTGGACAATCTGGCTACATAAACCTGTGTTTCATGTCAGAAAATAAACCTGTCACCAGTGAGGTTTGGTGACATTTTTGTCACTTGAGTTTTAAACAAAATATTCTCTGCTCTAAGGCTAGGGAAAAAAAGCGGGGCAAGAAATGCAGATTTCAAAACTGGAAAACAAACATGACACCTAACGGCCAAAACAAAGCCTCTGTAGCTCAATTCTGTTGAATGGCCTTTCCATTTCTCTAGTGAATGACTACAGAAAGAAGAAAACTGTTGAAATGCTACCTATAGGACACTTAAAATGCCAAAAGTCCCTAATGGAAGTAGAAAAGTACCACTGTTGCTGACAAGTGTTCTTTAAACAGTCTCACTTCAAATCACATTAGGCATCAAGCTGCTTGACACCTGTGAGAAAATATTTACTGCTAAAATGGTAAAATAAAAATAAGCCTTAGTAATATAGTATCTTTTTTATGTTTCAAATGTTTCAAAATATGTTTTACAAGGGGTTTTGATTACTGTAAGTGACAAGGATTGGGGGGAGCACTAACACAAAGGGTGCTTATTGAGGCTGATAACGTTTGCCTCAGGTTATCTATGGCTTTGCTGATTACTGGCTTCTCATCACAAGCTTCAAAGTACAAAGGCACATCCTCACTATCTGGCCAAATGATTTGTTGACAAATGCTATACATATAGTTAGATACATGTGCATGTATATAGAGGTACATACATAAAAAATCCTTCACAAATGCAATTGGTCTGTAAAGTGGCTTCACGCACAAATAAACAATGCAGGAAAACTGGAGGGCCCCTCCAAAGCAGATCAGCAAAAATGATTAGAGGTTTAAAATTTATGACCTGCTTGTGAAAGATCAAAGCTGCTATTTGTTGTAAATATTGAAAGACTAACAGGGCCTCAATCAAGAGCCCATAATGTAGAAATATGGGTATTGAGTGGGACAAATAATGTTTATTTGCCCCAGTTTGGGTAAGACATCCTGCCTCACCGTCCACACACAAAATCATTAAGCTCACCTGTTTTAATTTGCCATTAACCCCTTGCTTCTGTAACAAAAATGCATATAATTGTTTTCTATGTTCACTGGAGCAAGAACATGAGGGAAATTAATCTACAGACTCTCCATACTCAAAGTATTTCAAGGACATTCAGAAAAAGATTTTTGCTTTACCATCTAGATGAATTTGTTCTGACTCCCCAGAAAGGACTGGGCTAGAACTGGTGGATTTCTGGTGATCACTTTGGGCTTTACATTTCCTGCTGTGTGGCAATACAGAGCAGGTATTTTTATAACCAAATGTAGATCTGAACTCTGTAGGAAGTCATTCCTCTGAAAGTAAAACATTTCGAACTGGCTCTTAAAAATTCAAGTGGCATGATTATTTTGGGTGGAAGTCTTTCCAATTAATTTTTATAAAACAGGACAGCATGTGGCTGCTGCCTGAACAGAGCAGCTGTTCGTATTTAATAGTTGTGTATTCCTTTGTTTTCTCCGGAACTGAGTGCATATGTTGGGCCATTAGCACATTCTGGGAAAAAAAAATTGCAACACTAAAAAGCTCTCTACTTAGCATTCTTTATATAGCAAAAATTATACACCTTTATATGCTTCAGTAAAAATAACTGCGTGACTGCACATCAATTTATCCCATTATATGACTGATTATACATTGGGTCTGGAGCAACCATGTGTCGATAAAAATAAACATTATCCAATACAAGCAAATATGAAAAAAACAATTGCCCTTACTTGCTCTGTCTCATCTTTCACTCTCCTTTTTGAATTTCCTAGAACTTTACCTGCTCTGACCCAGCCATCTCTGTCATTTTTCTGTGCAGAAGTGACACAGCACAGTCTGTGTTACAGACTAAATGAGAGCAGTCACAAATCAGTGCTCAAGAGACCAGGACTAAAAGATCATTCACCTTCCATCTGATAGCTCACCATATACAAAAGGCTTCCCACAAAAAAAAAATAATAATTAAAAAAGGCAGGGAAAACAGAAAGCTTGTGACAGGAAGGAGTAGTTGATTCTAGAGTAAGGTCCACTTACTCCAGAGAAATAGAAAAGGAATAGTGGTTGTTCTTCCTATTGTTATTACTGTAACTCTCTTAAATTAAAAGAAAGGGTCAAAAGACTAATTTTCAGTACCCTTGGAATACTTTGGATTAAGAGGCTCATTGAACCTGTCCTGTTTTACCAGGGTATGTATGCATATTCCTTGTCTATTGACAGAGCAGACAAATTGTTGCATGTGTGTGTCCTCAGGCAGGGTTTAGCCCTCAAAAGGACAATGCATATTAATCGGAAAATGTCAAGAGCCAGCTCTGAAGATTAGCTTGGCTTTGTAGTATTGCTTAGTTGCTGTGCTGTATGGAAAATGCATGATGATAACCGATGCAGAGCTTGCCACTCATAAATATTTAAGTGACAAGACATAATAGACATACATCTTTATTGTTCAAGATCAGAGGTACAGTGTGAGGCACAAAGCACAGGAATAAGTGACTTTAGCTACTTCGAAAGTACATTTCCTTGGAAATGTACTTGTGAACTTAATATTTTTTTTCTTCCCAAATACAATATATTCAAAAAAGGGAAGATCCCCCCATTTCTATATTCACTAGCCATGACTGGCAGTCACTGACACAGATAAGCCCCGTCTGATGGTTTGGAAAAGATGGCTGTACCCTGGATTGCAACACCCCTTCATAGGCAACAATGGGACTGCATCTGATACTGAACTGGAATAGCAATCCTCAAAAAGGAGTTCAAAATTACAGAAGATTCTGCAGGTTTGTGTCTGAGATTGAAAAAGTGGGGGAGACGTCTTTATGATTTGAATAATTATTTCTAACATGTTACATACATACACAGTCACATTTTCTGCAACAGAGAGGAAAAAAGTTAATTCCATTCTGAGAGATTTTCTTCTCTCTGCTGAAATAAGCAGTGATTCTAAATTAAATGCTGATTGTCAAGTATTCTAAATCAACTGCTGAAATTTCATCTCCGTCTTAAAAACTGTAAGTTATACCAGGCTTACCGAGGTTTTCCAGGACAGAGGTAGAGTTTTGGAGCAAGATAGGTAAAAAGAAACCCAGCAAAATCAGATTTAGGGCAGTCTGAGACGGAAGCAAGGGGTTAGGTTGCTGCATCCAGACTTGGTGAAGAAGAGCCCTGAGACAAGTGGGACCTAATTTACAGACTACGAAAATTATATTAAAGAAAATACGAATATAGGCCTGCCCTTGGTTTTGACTGTTTTCTCTCTGATGCTTTAGATAAATCAATATGCTTTGCTGTAATAATTTATTTCCTGCTACTTCGACTTCTGCTGTTCTCTGTAGTTTATGAGTAGGGCTAAATTCCAGTTAGACTTGTGGAGGAAAAACAGTATTTTTTACTCAGGGACCAGCATATGAAGATGACTAGCAGGACTTGTCCCTGTCAGAAGCACACAGACAGGGCAGAAACTTGGAAAGCTTGTCAAAAGGAAGAGCAGTTGAGTATTCAAAGGTACAGGCTATCGTGAACTATGACAGCAGCATCGTGCAAAGGGGCTGTAACACCACCACAATTCTGTATTCCGTAAGGCATGTGAATATTGTAGCCACTTTACCTTTCACTTATCTAACAGCTTCTGGGAAGCCAGAGCAAAAGTCTTGGAAATTTCAGGCCAGTTAATTTGTTAGAAGTACAATTCTTGCCCACCAGTCACTTCATTGTCCTTGAGTAATTACAAATCAGTTGCCCCAAGCTTTTTTCATGAGAGGTGACAGGCCACAGCAGCACAGGTTATTCAACACTGCCCTGCAGGGAGCTGTGAGGTGAGGGGAAAGCTAGCCATCGACTGACCCCTCTGCTGAAATTGCTGGCTGATGACTGCCCACTTTGCTGATGATAGTATGCTACCAGGAATTAAAAAACCCAAACAAACACAAAAAAACCTCAAGAAAGACACTTAGAGTGTTGTTAGACTGCAAAGCCAATGTAAGCTTTGATTGGCACGTACGAGTCATCCATGTAGTCCTGTTCACTGTGGTTTCCTCGCTCCCTTGGCCATTTTTAGCAGGATGAATCAGCGGTACCACATCCTCCATGTGAATCAAACTAATTGTAACCCATCACAAGACCACATCTGCTGTTCCAGGGCAGGGAGACCCACAGCTCTGCTGATTTCCAATCCAGTTCTGCAATGGAAATTTCTCAAGGAAAATGAGGTTGCAGTGCAGATCATAATTCCGGGTACTATAAAACTGGATACTATAAAACTGCTGCTGTTCAGCTGATGAAGTCAAACTGCACGTGTCAACTTCCTTCATTAATGAAGGTGTGTTCAATGTGTTACTTGTCTACTTGAACAGCTGAAGTGCAGTTTCATTCTGCCAAATTTTTTTTCTTACATTTATAGCTGTGTTTCTGTAGAGTTGATTTAGCTATTCACATCTTGAGTTTGAAAATTAATAGCTAGCTACTGGGTACTTATAAAAGCATTTGTTACAGAAGACAAATTATCAGTGCCAGCCCTCAGCAAGGTCTGGAGCAGCTGGGTACTGGAAGGAAGATCTCAAAAGAATTCTAGCTTCTTGTGCACAGGACCCAAACCTGCAGGAAGCACACAGCCCTGCGGCTGTTATTCAAACACAGGGGCCAGGATATAGGAGTGCAGCATTGGAGAAATGGAGTAGGTGTTTCACAAAGGACTTGGCTCTTTGCTGCTCCTCAGAAATAGTACTTGGAGGTAGGAGTTAGCCTATGACAAGTTTTCAGGGAATCCATGAGACGATTCATTGCTTCTTGATCGATTGCACATGACAAAGGGAAAGGATATAATAAACTGCTCCACCATGAACCCCTGCCCACAGAATCCTGCCTGGCAGATAACATTATAGGAGTAATTGTTTTCATGTGGAATGCAGCATCTTGAAAGAGAGAGCCTGAAACAGAGAACAAGGGCGGTGAAACTGCAACCTGCAATTTCCTTTTAGTGACGGTGCTTGCATTTCTGGAGTCCATATTTCAGAAATAACCTGTAAACACACTGGAGAACACGCTGTTCCCTAGTCATGCCATGCTGACTTCCCAAAAGGCCTTTAGGATTTCTAGGCTGTGTAGATTGTGCTGTTTTGGAGACATGTGTTGTAACGGAGGATGTGTCCTCTTTAAACACCCTCTGAGTGTCCAGCCCCAATCAGTGAAACAGAGGGGCTGGCAATCAGCCAAAGGACCTGATCCACACCTGACAGACTGCAGTCCTGGCATTAGTCAATCCACACCTTTCAAGAACCTTTCAAGAAACCTTTCAAGAAGTTACTGGTACAGAGTATTTCCCGAGGGGGTGGTAGCGATTCCCACAAGGCATGTATGGAAATATGGGAACTTGATTCACAGGAAGACAGACCTTTTGCTTGACAGGGAAAAGGGGTTGCTACTAACAGTACTGTTTGGTCCCATTCCTTTGTATGCTAGCAAGGGTAGGTGGGGGAAGTCTGAGCCTTAAATTTTTCTCAAGAGCAGCTGTAGCACTGCTCTAGCTGTCAGGCAGCAACATCAGGTTGTTGGTATTAGCCTTCATATTCACCTAAATTTAAGCACAGCAAAGAAAGCCTCTGCTTCCAAAGAAGGATGACAACAACATGGGTATATTTTCAGTGTCCAGGTATTTCGCCATTTTGGGTTGGAATGGATACATATACACAAGTGTACTTGCTCACCCATCCTGTGCTTGGAAACACCTGCCAGACTAGCTTGTATCTGAACCAAACTTGCAAATACTGATTTTTGCTGTCAGCATCACAGGTTATTTCACATTGCTAATCATGAAGGTATATGTCAAGAGATAGGGAGCAAATTCCTAGAAACCCTTGTTTCCCAGACGTGCACTGGGGATGTCACATAATCACCACTGTATAAAAGAGGAACTTTTAGTCTCTCTTCTAGTGACTGTGGTCACTGAATTAAATCACTAACAAAATAAAAATGTAAAAAGAAAGATCAATTCTCTGGACTGTGTTATCAGAGGAGGACTTTGGACTTCTCTTCTTCACACTCTAGGCATAGCTGCAGCCCCAGCTGCCACATCCCACCCATGAAAAGCCCCAGTGGGTTTTGCAAGAAGCCACAGGATTGTGGAGAGCCCCCCTGAGGGTGGGAGGGTGGATCGCAGCCACCTGCACCTGTGCAGTGCCCACCAGCACAGCAAGGTGAGCTGTGAGGGTGTGTACAGAAGGTGGCATATGGAGACAGGGACAGCCCCCACATGGAAACCCCTAAGCCAGGCATCAGTGCCCACCTCTCTCCTGCTGGTGCTCACTGTGCTGTCCCCAGAGCTGGGGGTACGGCAGCCACAGGCAGGGTTGGCACTGCCCTGGCAGCCAGGAGGGCCAACCCTGTCCTGTGGTGCATCAGGCACAGCATCGCCAGCTGGGCAAGGGAGGGGATTGAACCGCTCTGCTCTGCACTGGGGCAGCCTCACCTCGAGTGCTGGGGGCAGTTTTGGGCACCACAATATAAAAAAAGACATTAAACTTTTAGAGAGTGTCCAAAGGAGGGCAACAAAGACGGTGAAGGGTCTGAAGAAGAAGCCATATGAGGAGTGGCTGAAGTCACTTCGTTTGTTCAGCCTGGAGGAGACTGAAGGGGGAACCTCATTGCAGTCTTCAGCATCCTCATGAGGGGAAGCAGAGGGGCAGACACTGGTCTCTTCTCTGTGGTGACCAGTGACAG